>VWZY01002909.1:13213-77869 GCA_013399075.1 Chloroceryle aenea
TATTTATTTTTAAAATATAATAATATTACACAATAACTTAATTAGCATTTTATGTGATATTTAAAGCCTAGCATTTTGCTTCCTGCTACAGCTGAGCAGACATTTTCCCCCAGGGATTATATCAGTTTCTGGGACTATGAGATTAAAGTCCAACAAAATATTTAAGTGCCAATGAAGATGTTTGCTGTAATGCGTTGTTATAGTCTAAAATTATTTGTATCTTACATGCTTGGGACTACTAAACTCCTAAAATCTTTTGTGAGTATTCATTTATTTTGCTGGCACCTTTTGTGACTGGATGATGATATTAGTTCTGTTCCTTTGAGGGAGATAAAAGGGATACCACGCACTCACTGCCAGCCAGTAGGAAATCTGTGAGAACCAAAAGCTAGAAAATGGGGTTTGAGTTCTTTAATCACAGTTGTCATCCTTCTCATACAGGGTCTAAGGGCTTCAGAAGCTTTTGAGAATTCGTATGTGCACAGGATGGAAAGACAGGAGCAAAATACCTCTGGAATTTATTATGCTTTAACCACAGGATGTGGTTATTGAAATAACATTCTTTGCCTTTTGGCAATATTTGGTTCTGAGGCCTGCTCTTAACTGTGCTGAACAACTTCGGTGAAAGCTAAGAGTACTGGGAGTTTTGAAAAGCAGGGAAATAGCTGTGACACTGTTTAAATGGGTAATTTGTGCTTCCACAGGAGCTCCCTGATCTACCAGATTTCACCAGATTTGGTCAGTGAACTATCACACGTTCATTCTCCTCATGGATCTGCCTCTGAGGTGCTTCACAGTGTGGGTTTTAGTTGAGCACTTTCNGAAATAAGGAAGAGACGGTAACGATTCATGTGGCAGCTTGAACCATGCCTAACAAAGTAGTGGTCGTGTTACAACCCTATGAAAGGAATGTCATGATTTCATCCACTGCTCTGTCTTGCCTTTGCTGGGAGATACCAACTTCATTAGCTACTGAAAAAAAATGGTGCTAAATGGAAGATTTCCCCTGCCTCGTCTGTAACTGAATTTACAGCACTGATCTGCTGCGCTGGTTTTGTAACTGCCACGTNGGTTTGAGTTCTTTAATCACAGTTGTCATCCTTCTCATACAGGGTCTAAGGGCTTCAGAAGCTTTTGAGAATTCGTATGTGCACAGGATGGAAAGACAGGAGCAAAATACCTCTGGAATTTATTATGCTTTAACCACAGGATGTGGTTATTGAAATAACATTCTTTGCCTTTTGGCAATATTTGGTTCTGAGGCCTGCTCTTAACTGTGCTGAACAACTTCGGTGAAAGCTAAGAGTACTGGGAGTTTTGAAAAGCAGGGAAATAGCTGTGACACTGTTTAAATGGGTAATTTGTGCTTCCACAGGAGCTCCCTGATCTACCAGATTTCACCAGATTTGGTCAGTGAACTATCACACGTTCATTCTCTTCATGGATCTGCCTCTGAGGTGCTTCACAGTGTGGGTTTTAGTTGAGCACTTTCTCTATGGGTAACTGCTTCCTTTCTTCTTGTGTTTCTGTGTAGACTGTGAAGTCTCTGAATTGTGGGTTATCTTGTAGGAAATGCCAGCAGGTTTCTGATCTTAGGGCTATGGCTTAAGTTCTTTATTGTTTATATTTTGTTGGGGCATAGTGTTCATAGAAACTTACTTTGTCCCTCAACATCAAAAGATAAAACTTGGGCATTTTATGGATGTTGAGTTACATTTTCATTAGAGAATATTGCTTTTTCTCCACTTGGAATGGTTACTTCCTAGATTGTAATTTCTGAATATGTCACTTTTAATTTTGTATCTCATTATGCCACTTGATATGCTTATAGGTGACTTGGTGAAGTCCACTGTTGTGTTATTAGTTTGGGACATTTTGTCTCTCCTTTGGTTGACCCTACAGGGTTTCAGCTCTGTAGTGCTTTTCACTCAGGCTGGTTTCGGTGTGAGTCCCTCCCACGGTGCACGTGTAAACCAGAGGGGAGCTGAGAGAAGGGGAGATTCAGACAGACCAATGCTGTTCTGCCAGATAGCTCCAGCTGGACCCAGAGAGCTGCTGCTGTAAGAGCAGAACCTGTGGATTCTGTGAAACAGCCTTTTAGTAATGACGTTTCTGTTGTTGCATTTGCTTATTAAAAACAGTTGCTATTTTAGGTGTAAAACACCTTAAATATGAACTACTGGTTCCTAAGTCATAGTTAAATTCTTGTACCAGGTAGAAGCCCCTAATTACAGAAGCTGAAAAGCACGCCGGCAGTGCTCCATAACCCTTAGACCTGTCAGAGCAAGAAAGATTGGACCAGAAAGTGCTGGAGACCTTATCTGCAGTACCTTTGAGACTGGCTCTGCATGTGTGTGTTCTTGCTTCAAACTTCCCACATTCAGGAAGCAGTTCCTGCATTAATTAAATACTGCTCCTGCGAGACCAACCACCAGAGATGGTGTAGAAGAAATGTGGTGTTCTAGGTGTTTCCAGAGCAGGATCTTGCTTCATGTCAGTCTATAAGGCAGTGGTAGCCAAGGTCAAACACGGCAAGAGATGAGGTGAAGAAGAGAACCGTGAACTGTTCGTGAGTTGTAGCACACAGTCAGCATGCTCCAGCATGTTGTACCTTGGGAATTTAAAAAATCCTTTTTATGGGAGAAAGCAAAACAGTCTTGGCTCTTGCGGTTTTCAGTGTAATTTTGAGGGTGGTACAAGAGAGGAAGTAGTGCCAGTTTTATCCCATATTGCTTTGCTTTGTTCTGACTTTATTTCTTTTGTTCCTGAGCATGTATATTGTTTCTGCAGTAAACTATACTGCATGATTCCAAATAAAGTAAAAGTTAGGCTAAGCATCAGCTCAATTTATATTTCCTTATGCTGTCGTTTAGGATAACGTGGAATTGATTTTTAGATGATATGTGAGTATTAGCCAGGCAGTAAGGTAGAAAAAAAACATTTTATTATTTGTAACAGCTTGAGTTTGTTTTATAAATGATTGTTTATTTGAAAAAATAGAATATGAAATATAACTGAAAGAATTCTGAATAATATTGAGAGTTGCTAAATAAATACTAGGTGTAGCTGAGGGGTAATGGCCCCAGCATCATTATAAAATGGTGTCTGAAGGCTCTGCCTGTTAAGTTATGGTTGAATTATAGCACAGTATTTTAATAATACACATCATGCTTTCATTTTAAAAGACATTTATTAAAATTACTGTAATGAACTGTGTTTTTTACAGATTTGATATAAAATACTTCCAAACCTGTGCTGGGTACACATGATGCCACTATATTTTGCCCAAAATGAATGTCATTATTTCAGTTCAGAATACTTATTAGTGAAGTTGTTCAAAAATTATATGAGCAGTTTTCCGTGAAATATTTCACTCCTTTGTGGAAACGTGATTAATTTGACCTAAATTAAGGTATTTTCACAATTGTGGATATTCAGGATGAGCACGAATCAGGTCTCCAGCAGTATTTGTATTGCTTTAGGCCTACTAGCAGGGTAAACACTTGAGAGTTGTGGCAACTTTATACTTTAAAGTTAATAAATAAACTAATTAGATAACCAGAAACCCATGATGCACTGCAGTGTTTCTGTACAGCGGTTCGTGGAGGTGTCCACTGGACCAGTCAGAAACTCTGAGCAGGGACGGTGTGAACGCTTCTGAAAACAGCAGTCAGAGCTGTTACCATTAATGATAGCTACTTATGTTTAAAAATGAAGTGACTGCTCAGAATACAAAGTGTGGAAACTGGATGAAAAGTAAAAAGGGAAGGCTTGTTGAAAAAGAACACGGAGTCAAACACAACTGATGCTTTGTTAACTTCTGTATCATTTTCATGAGCACAGTGAAATCTGGATTTCCACAGCTTGGTGGCGAGTGATCAGTGAACTGATGTCTTGAATAAAGCTGGGAGGGGTCAGAGAATTTTGCAAGTCTCTGCTCTGAACAAATGTTACCTATGGTGGAGTGTGATAATTCTGGGATTCCATACTACAAAAATAACCCACCCTTCTATTCTGGAGTTTGTTACGTGAAATTTGTTATTTCTTGAAGCTAATGAAGTCTCCCTAAAATCAGTCAAGGACTGTTGTCATGTCCTCCTCTCCTTATACAATACACCAAACCTAAACCAAAGCACAAGTCTTGAAAATGCCGATAGACAGAGGTGTTACTAAGGACAAAAGGAAGACCACTTTTTTATGTTGTAGGAGGTTTTTTCATGTTTCTCCAGTTTTAGCTTGATAAAGTTTATATACTTTAAAAAAAACCCAAACCCCATGATGAAGTAGATGTGTGCTGCAAGTGCAGCATTGATCCACCAGCTCGATATCACGCAAATAACAATTTGGTCGGTGTGAAAAGAGACTGCTGGTAGAGCAGCAAGGTGCTGTGCTCATAATGTAACTGGTTAAATGTTCTGCAGTCAAAATGGAAATGTCCTGCAAGCTGTTGCTAGGGAAATTGGCACCTGTGGTTAGTGTTGAATGCAGAGAGGTTTGTCTGTCTTGCAGATCAAAAAAAGTCTGCGTATCATTTTACTTCCAGAAACTTGCTGCTTATCGACAAACTGGTCTCTCTGCCTCTGAGGAGCTTCAGTTACAAATAGAGATGTGAAGTAGTTCTCTCACTTGTTCTTATTTGTAACGTCTGTGTATTATAGGAGGTATAATGTCCTCAGGACGCGATCCTGAGAACACCTCTAAGGGATCGCCAGCTCCATCCCTCTGCAAGCAAAGTGAAACTTGCATTTAACAGCTTGTCAGGGGCTCCTGCAAAAAGTTAAGGTTGTAGGCATATCTTTAAAAGTTTAAATAGTTTTTAAAAACTCAGTCAAACTTTGTGAATTTGGCATAGTCCTTAATTTTCTAAAAGCCATCGAGGTCTGTTGCAAGTGCAAATTGCTACAATTAAGCACTGTCATAAACCTTGAAAACAACAGGTCTGGGTCCTTTAGCTCCTCTGCTAAAATCTCTGAAGAGTCTTGTTTCTGGGATGATTTTTAAAAATGGTCATAGTATATTTTTCTAAAAGGCATTATAAAATTTCTGGGCCACCCTGACTACTTGGGCATCTTCCTCATTTTCCCAGCTGGACACCAGTAACCTGTTGCCCAGTATTGTTCTCCAGACAGTGCTGGACTATTTCAAAGTAATGTGAGGTATCTCTCTGGGGTTTACCAGGGATTCATCCTTAATGCAAGGTGTGTAATAAGGTGAAAGTAAGGGAGCAGTTTATTTGGGCATTTCAGATGGACTTGTAACAGAAGTTAAACAAAGTCTTATTTTTAATCTGCTTTTACACTGGCACAGACACAGTGGATTTGTATCTGCCTTTTCAGATGAAATCTGAGATGTCTTACCATTTTTTCCTCTCATCTATCTCCCAGACTGTCAGGATCTTGACCTTTTTCTTAAGATTTATCTCCAGTTTCCACCTAACTCTATATTATAAATACTAATGCTAGGTGGAGTTAATGCCTGGCCAAAAGGTACTAGGAGTTGGCCACAACTGTCCCAGGCCTTAGGTATGAACTGGACATTTAACCCCCGTGACAGAATGGAGGGCCTCTTCTGAGTGGTGATTAAGGGAGTGTGTATGTCCTAGCAAAAATATAACAGAAAATTACTATAGGTTTATTTAATTATTATTTTTTTTTTGCTATAAAATACTTTGCATCCACTCTGATTTTGTGTCAGATTATTTGGCAGCTTCACTTGCCTTTTGGTTTCTGCAGTGGGTCTTCAGTGACAGAGCTTTGGGGTGAACAACAAAGTAGATGTTATGTTCCCTTCCCAGCTTGTATCAGGTTTCTTACTGACATTTTAATTTCCTGCTCTGAGCCTCTTCTCTTCTGGGTCATCGTTTCAACACTGCTGTATAACCATTCACTCCCCTCCGTGGTTCCTGGCCCTGGTGAGTGCGAACTGGATGCCAACCATCAGTAGTGAGCAACCATGCCTCCTATCAGTGCCTGGCACTTTGCCGAGGTATTGAACTTCTTGGCAACTTGTCACCTCTGAACAGTTGTTCCCATAAGACACATGAAGATGATAAACTGCTACACTAGCAGCAGATGAGTCTTTATCCAGAGCTGCAAGGTGCAGGGAGGGAATTTATTGGTTTTCTTTTCAGGTGGCTTTCCTGCCACATTGCTGTGTCTGCTGATCTGTGATCCAGAATCTCCAACAATGTGTTTTATGCTGCTTTGTTTTATCCGAGCTTTTCTTCCTGGGGTAGAGTTTCTAACTGCTGGTATTTGATCTTGTGTATAATAAAACTTACTGAAAAACTTAGGGCTTTCATTATCCAGAATTCTGTAAAAGTTAATAGAACATTCTTCTCCTATTTTTGGAAAAGTGCCTTTTGCTTGAGAAGTATTTGGATCAGTTAGCATAAGGATGGTACCTCTCATCAGTCTTCAGCCTTCTTCTCAGACATTTCCATCTATCATTAGGTACTTCAGTCAAGTTACATTCATGCTGCACCTTGTGACAGTACAGTTAAGAACTTTTTCTTCTTCTGATTGTCTGGGTAAAAGGTTGTAATTCATGAAGACAGAGCTCGAGTACTTTTTTCTTTCTTGCACTACAAGGGGAGGAGAGAGAATCATTGGTAGTACTTGCAGTGGTCCTTGAAGTAAAGATTCCCTTTCTTCTTGCAGGTTGGTGTGTGCGATGCGTCGAAGCCTTTAGTGTCAGGAATCATACCTGAGTGGGCTGCGCTCTCCTGCGGGAATTTCAGAGGGATAAAATGGACCTCAGTGGAGTGGAGAAATACGACTTCTGCCAGTGAATCCCGTGGCCTGTAACGGTGAGCAAACAGCAAGCACTTGGACTTTGTCAGTAGCCTCAGTAAAATGTATGCCCATAAAGCCCCCGAGTAATTAATCTGTTACGCTCCGGTCCGAATTACAGTCCGGGTAGGAAGCGCTTCCCTGCTGGCTGCGCACAGCGGCGGGGAGTGGTTAGGTCCTGAGCAGCGCTGACCTTCGCTAGGCCAGTGGCTGCATACTTGGCTGCTCTGGGAGTTCTCTGTCGACTTCACCTTGTGCTGAGGCAGTAATCACATAGCTTTTTAGAAAAGTGGCTTTTGCCATGTCCTGAAGTTTTGCTGTGACTGTGGTATTATTTCAGTTTTTTTGTATTAACTTGTTCTGGTTTAATACTAGTTAATTTAATGTAAATTAGAGAATTTAATTAATAGTTTAAAAATAAATTAAATTTGAGACTTTAAAACATAAATTAGATAATTTAATTACTAAATTAAAAAGAAAAATTAAATTCTCTAATTTAAATTAAATTAGAGAATTTGATTTTAAAGTGTCTGCTTCATTTTGGCCAATACCCACGTTTCCCATGGCAAGTCAGAGTTTTACGTGGTGCAGGTTTCCAGTAGCCTGCTGGAGATGGCAACAGTAGGACTGGTTGTCAAACAAAGCTTTGAAAATGGTCAGATGAAAGGTAAGATGAATGATAAGAACGACAGTGGTTAGATCTGTGTTCAGACATTCCACTATCTTAGTAGGCAATCAACATTTAGTGTGGAAAAAAGAAATTAATCCCATGCAGCACGTCGGTTGTCTGTGGAAAGCTCTCCCTGCTTCTGCAGGACTCAGCTCTTTCCATGATCCCAGAGAGCTCACCAGGCGCTGGCGAACGCTCGGCTCATGTGGCGTGTCGTCTGCGTCTCTGGAAAGTACAGCACTCCTAACAATGTTTGATGTGTGCATAGCTGTCAAGTGGGGCTGAAAATCCAAGATTTCTGAGGTTTGTATCCCTGATCATTGTTTTATTTCAGAACAAACCCACAGAGGACCTTTCCTAAACCAAATGTTACCTTTTGGACAATGTTTTATAAAGGATTAGGGTTTTGACTGCAGCTGTGAGCTGAGGGAGGGTACGGCTGAGGAAACAGTGCTTCTGCTAGAAGCGTAGCTATGTCTCCTTGGTGGTGTTTTTAATACTTAACCTCCCAGGGAGGGAACTTCCTTATTGCAAGTGTTAGCTTTAGCTGCCTTGGCTGTGAAGTACGGATGTGGTGGTGTAACAAATGTTGCACAGTTGACATGTGAAGAAGTTTGGGGAACATTAACCTTCCCCTGTAGCATGCAGAAATAAGATTTGGAAGTAACACGTACGTGATCAAAGTTCTTCTTGAAGTGCTAGTTGTTAAGTAGAGGTGGCGATTGGATTTAACCTGTCCCCTTCCACCTTGTTTCATAAATAGTATGAAGGCTTTGCTTTCTTAAAGGGCATTTTATCCCTTAACAACAATATACGTTCTGTAATACCACCCTGTGGCACACTTCTCTAGGTGCTGATGCACATTCATGTTCTTTCCATTGCCCATCTCTTGGCCTTGGGCTGCAGTTTATTTATTTTTATTTATGAGATTGCCAGTGGGGGCCAGTTGCTTCAGGAGCAATGATCTGAAGATACAGATGGTACTGTTGAGTAAGTGGAAAATCAGGTAGAAACAACTATTTTGGCCCTTGGTGGCACCAGGCACAAGTGATGTTGTTCTCACATTATGGTTTACTCTTGCATTTTGGTTACGATGTTTGGCAAAATTGCTTTAAAACAATACTTGGTTCTGTGCTAGGACTCCGTACTGACAACGGAGTGCAGTAGGAATGTAGTGCTGATTATGCTTTGTGCAGCCTCAAAGTTCTGTTACCTGATTATGCTTTGTGCAGCCTCAAAGTTCTGTTACCGACTACTCGGTGAAATGTTTTCAGTGTGCGTGTCAATGTTAGCTCATCCACGGCATTAGAAACTGGGGGGAGTTGGAGAAACCAAAGATGTTGTCGATGCCAGTGCTTTGATTGAATTTCAGCTGCCCATATGTATTTTTACTTACTTCAGTAGCATGAGGTAGATAGGAGAGGTTTTTATCTTTGAGCCTCCGTCTCTGTTTTGCTGGGTTTAGTTGGACTGAACGTAAATAGGAAGTGATTTCTTATCTTGCTCGGGACAGGTTTTATCTTCTTCCCACCCATAGGGTGGCCCTTATCCCTTGCCATATTATGAGTGCACCTGTTCTGTGCAAATACACTATTTACCCTAGAGGTGGGAAAGATGCATTTCTGTGTTGGACTGTAACACTCCCCCTAAATAACTAAGTGAGACAGGGAAAAAAATAAGAGTAATGTGTGATGCACATTATGCTCCTGCTCACAGTAATTTGTTTAAATTATTTTTCACTGATTTTGACCATCAGTTGGAACGTCTAGCCATAGTTAGAAGACTTAAGTATTCTGGCTCTATCACATCAGCTGACTCTGCTTCTTGATTGCTTTAGTGAGATAGAAAAACTGAGACATATTTAAAATATTGCTATTTAAAGGAGAGAGATTTAATTGTAGATGAAATTAATTATATTGAGCTTAGAAAGTTTGTCAGTCTGAGCACTTCTGTGTGCCATATATTTATAATTCTGGGATCCTAAGTGATAATGTCTGGAAAAAAATTCCTGACATTTTAACTGTACCTATCTTGAAGTGATTTTTTTTCTTGTTGATAACTGGGTTTTCTTGGGTTGTTTATTTTGTTTTTCTTGTTTCATGTGTTTTGTTGGGGGTGGGTTTGTTTTAGTTTGTTTTGGTTTATTGGGTGGTTTTTGGTCTTCTGTTTGGGTTTTTATTTTTTTAGATCTTCTGAAAATATCAGGGATATTCTAGTAGAAATTATGGAGGCTTATACACACATGCTATCCCTATTCCTATCTCAGCTGAAACACCCTTTTTCCCCCCCACCCAGTGTTCAGGTGAAGTATTCTGTGTTGCAGGGTTGTTCTTTTCCTGTGATTTATCTAGGTTAATGTTGCAGGATTTATTACTATAACTGCACAAGCATCTGCTTTTGATATAATTAAGCTGAAATTACACAATTAAGAGCTATCCTGACTTCTGAAGCCACTGCATTCAAAGACGTGAATTTTAAATAGGTCACTGAAAACTTGAAGTGTAAGTGGAATATTGACTTTTATAGGGGTGAGTTCAATTTTAAACCTGCTAATGTCAGAAAATCTATCTGTAAAATGTGACAGGGAGTCTGGGGGTGATGAAATAATCACGCACCTTGGACTCGGAAAGATGCAAAGCCCAACTCAATTCCCTTCGAATGCAATACATCTTTCTATACCCTGGAGTTTGCTGCTTATGAAGACTGGAATTATAAAAGGTCTTTTTCTTTTTTTTTTTCTTTTTTTTTTTCTTCCTGATGAGCCAGATCCAGCAGTTAATTATAAGGCTTAATGGATTTGTTGGATGAACCATCATCTGTTTGCACAATAAACTGCCTTAGAACAGTAGTAAACCCGTGCATGTAATTCACTTGAACCACTCTGGTGGTTCTTTTTCTTCTACTAGCTTAATTTGTGAGCTAGTCTTAAACTACAAATCTTCTGTCACCATTTCTGTGTCCTACCTATGTCAGTAACAGCTTTTTGTGCCTGTATTGTCTTCTGCAAAACACATCCTTTCATAAAAGTGGCATTTAAAAATGAGCAGCAAACTCCTCAACTTACACCTATATTATTGGTATTCTTAGGCTGTGGAGCCACGAGAAGTGATGAGTCAGTTTAACAAGTCACTGCTGCCTTTGCTTTGCTGCTTGTGGTTTGCCTTTCCCTTCCAAACGCTGGGCCTGCTTCAGAGCTCCTCTCCATCTCTGCTAGCTGCTGTGCTGCTGCTGCACCACCCTGGCAAGTGATAAACAGCTTTCTGTCGCTGTGCTTGTGATGGGCCCCGAAGGAAGCGCGGTGGGTGCAGTAGCTGGGTGCCTGGCAGGCTGTGCAGCTGGCACAGGACGGGGGGGCTGAGCGGGTGAGACCTCCTCCTGTTGGTGCCCTTGTGAAACCACAGCCTCTGTTATTTCACATCTAGTTCTGCTGGAGACCGAAAAACTCTCTTCAAATTACCCAACTTGGCATTCGTATTTTAAAGGGTATTGTGGAAAAATGTCACAAGCAGCAGCAATTTACTGAAACACAAATGTGAGTTTTAAAAGCTTTCTTCAGAGTCTGTTTCGCACTGTGCTTGCCGTGACTCTCAACATTCACGGGCACAGCCTAGGAGATGCAGTTTCCTATTTCACCCTGATCATTCTGACATGTGGTGGGTGGGATTTCTTCTGCCTCCTGAGTTATTTATTTATTCCAAATGATGGATTACTTTTTTGTAGTGTTTTGGCATTTTAATGTAAATATAGATTGGAGTGATGAGTGGGTATGCTCACTTTTTGTAAGAGAAGAGGAGGTAAATACAAGTAAGATTTTTCTGTATTGCAGAAGGAGTGCTTCAGAAATTGAACGTAATTAAGGAAGGTGAATATCCACATGAAAACCTCCAAAATACATTTAAAAAGTTTACTTTTACTTGCACAGGTAAGTTTCTTTACAGTATTTACCACGGCTAGCAGATAGGTCATTCAAAATGCATCTAGTCTCCATTTAATATTTTTGTCTGAGTAGAAAAAGCTACGGTGACTGCAGGCTGGCATTTGGGAGCAGAGTCTAAAAGGAAGAAGTGTTGTCTTTAATGCGAATGGTATTTCCTGTGGTGTATGTTTGGATTGCTAAGGTTCATTTCCTAGACTGAATGAGTTGTGGAGTCCACTAAACTGGAGATTATTTTTGCCTGAGATTCATAATTCACCTACTAATCTCCTTCAATTATTCTACTGGATGTTTATAGATTCCTGATTCCATTTTAACATCTGCTAATGGGTAATTACGGTCAGCAATCATTCTTGTCATGGAAATTGCTGAAGTAATTTTAGAAACACTGTTGTCATTTGTGTGAAACAAAAGATGGAATGGAAATCAAAACCATGCCCTCTGTCTTTGGTGCTGCACTAGTTAAAGATGGAAAAACTAGTTCTGCTTGCTTTTGTGCAGCATCTGTTCAGAGGAACAAGGCAATGTGTATCACTTCACTTGGGTCTTCCTGTTAGGGGCTGTTTTAATTTTTCACAAGCACGACTGCTTTTTTTAGTAAACAGACAGCTTTAGGTGAGCAAGACTTGAGTTCCTGTCAAATGGTCACGGGTCATCTGTGTATCTTGTTGTGAGAGTGTGAGAGTGGGCTTTTTCTTGTGGGTTTGCCACATCTACTGCCCAGCCTGTGACCAAGCTGGCACCTGAAAACTGTGCATTCTCCACAAATGCAGAGAATAAAGGAGGGCCATCTCAAGAACTGGTTTGTTGTTGTTGGCCCAGCTTTCGTATCGGGTATCAGCACGTCATTCTTGCTGTTGTTCCACATTGCATTGCTGGGGGAGAATGCTCTTTGTGCCACACTTCATGAGAAGTCACCGTGGTGAGTGGCTTTCTGCTCTGTGCTCGCAGTGCCTTCAGTGTTTGCCTGTTTCTCCCTCCTCCACCTGCCCTCACCTTGCTCCTCGCAGACAGTTGCTGGGGAGGAAGGTGCTGAAGTTACCCCATGCGTCACCACCCTTGGGCTGCTGTGTGACTTCCAGTGCTTAAAAAAAACAAACAAAAGAGGGCCCAATGCAGAGTGCCTGAAACAAATACACCTGCATATTGTGGGGGAAAACTGATGGGCCTCTGCTAATTACTTGAGCTCTACATGGCAGACTGGTGACTGAGAGGTAACTGGGATGGATGTGCATAGAAAAGTGGGTCCTGCCTGTGGCTCCAAGCAGGCGGTGGGGACTAAGGACTTTCTGGAGGTGAGGCTGTTGTCCAGAGAGTGGGAAAGGTTGCTGAACTGAAACAAAGAGCTACTGGATTGTGATCGCCAAGTACTGCTGGCTGAAAGTGCTGGGGCTCAGGGGTAAGACCCTTTAGTTATTATCGGAACAAAGACTCAAGCCAAGCTTTTAATCTCCATATTGTGCAAAGCACCTTGGATGGCCTGGATCTTCCCAGCGGTTGCCTATTCAGAGATCTAAAACCTTTGTAGCCAGAAGCTTCAAGGGGATTATGAAATGCAAGAATTTGATGTGATTCTATTTCAAGTAGATAGCAAAATCTACTTGATTTTTCCTGTCTGTTCAGTGCTTGCTTTATCTATGCTGGTTGGTGTATGCACAAGTAGGGCTGAATGAATTGCTAGCGGGCAAAAATCACCTCCACCTTGCAAACATTTACATTATTTCCCAAATGGGCATCTGACCAGAGGATGCAATCTGAGGTGCTAACAGGAGTATTTGGGTGAGAATCGGCTACTGGAATGGAAAATGCTGTGCTGATGCACTTGGAAGGCAGTAATAGCCTGTTCAGAAAATAAGATGGGAGGAAGAATGCTCAGTTTAGTATCTAGTCACCTCATGAAAATACATGATGAACATATGCCTGCAATGCAAATGCATGGGGGATGGCTGTTACTCAGTGATAACGTCGCATGTTGTTTATGAGAGGACTGGAGTTGGGAAATGCGAGAGGGTTGCTTTTGGTGGCACAAGGAACTGCGTTCTCACCCCATCAGCTGACTTTCCTCCTCTGCCCTGAGCTTTCTGCTTTGGCTCAGTAAAGGGTTGGTCTGTGTGATGCATGTTCCCAGATTAGTCTTTCTGGTGAAGAGTCTTGCTTTTCTTTAGCTACTTATCTTGAGCAAACTGCAAAAGAAAGGGCTTCTCTGACTTTCGTAATTTGACTTGTTAGCGTAGCTTGTGATATCGTGTTTCAGTTTTCTTTTAAACACTTGGTCTCTATAGGCTCTGTATGATGGTCATCTCTCTTCTGCAGCTCCTGAGTCCAGGCCAGTTCTTAAGAAAATGTTGTATATTGACACAAAGCAGTGTGGACAGTTTTAACTAGCCTGGGAGAGCAAAGGAGCTTCAGTCCAAGTTTAGTAGCCCAATGAAGTGTTTGCTTTCATTTTTATTTTTAATAAAATCCTTTGTCAGTAGGAGACTGGGGAGTCCAGCAATGCTTGAAAATTCCTGTCTGCAGGGAAGCAAATCATAGAGCAGTCAGAAATACACAGTTTGTGGAAGCTAGAAATGTCTTTCTTGCTTTCAAGTGAAAGGTGGTGGTGTGTGTGCGCCAGATCTTGCCCAGTACTTTACCTGGGTAAGTTTCTGTTGTTGAGTGTGAACACAACTTAGTTCCCTGTGGCTTGAAACAGTGGATTTGAAAGAATGTAGCTGTTCTGATTCATGTTCTGGAAGGAAACCCATTGTCTGGGGGTTTTTTTGTTTGTTTTTTTTTCTATGCCTATCACATGTCCAGTGTTTGTTCTTCCATATTCATTGGGTAAATTTCTTTATCTGACCAAATGTTTTTCATGTTAATTGGCATACAGATGGCTGTGGAGCTCACCCAAATCTGACTAAATCGTCGCTTGGCAGACATTCCTCTTAGTTCTCAGTGCAGTTTCCAGCCCGTACTGCTGGGGTTGCTTCTTTCATTTACTAATCCAGTTGACAGGTTGTTCCTTCTCCTTTCTGATTCTTCAGAGCACTACGAAAATGTCTAAAGAATCGAGGTTTTCTTTCTCAGTAGCCAATGATCAGAACCCCATGGTTTGATGGCAGCAGCCCAGATCTGCTCCCCAGCTGAGTGCTGTTTGGGTTTTGTGGCCTGTTGCCGTTTCAGGGTTACACCTCTCTTGTGGTGGCAGAAGGGCAAATCTCCAAGAAACAATGACCAAAAAAAGCAAAAGTGATGCTGTGGTGACATTGCTCATGTGTTCCTTAGATACATAAACAGGAGTGTGTTAACTTGTTGCTTTTACCAGTGTGCAATGCCATCCACGAGACCGAATCTTTTGCGCTCTCTCTCAAGCCTGTCATCTGCATTTTCAGAAGGTGGCTGGAAAAGAATCAGAGAAGGAGAAGGGCACAAAAATTGGTGACTTTCAGCTAAGTCTATTAAGATGACAAGTGGCAGGTCATTAAGTTTGTCACATGTAAATGTGTTTATTCAACTAATGCATAATTCTCAAATAGCTAATTGTGCATGTTGAAAGTAATTTGCAATTTAAAAATATTTAACTTACACCGAAGGAGCACAAGTTGCTCTGTGGTCCTGGTTAAAAAGGGAGGCGATGGTGATGGCAGTGGGACAGACATGGGATGCAAACTGAAACTAGTTCAGAGTTGATTTATTCACCTCGGGTAGCGTTTCTGCAGTCAGTATATTGCAGATTCCTGGGAAATCAGTGAAGTCCTGTTCAGGGGTTTCTTTCTCTAGTAGAGTTGTGAAAAGAAAATGCTATGACCCAGACGTCATTCATAATTACTCAAAATGTGTATCTAGGAAGATCATTAAAGTACCAATCTCTTTTTTTTGTTTTGGTTTTTGGTTTGTTTTTTTTAAACAAATATGGATTAATTCATTGAAGAGACATGCCTCTTCAACTCTGAGCTGTAAAACTCAACTAATATGAAGAGGTAATTGACATCTTTTGAACATTAGACACCAGAAGCACAGCCACACAGTATAGCTCTGTAGAACAGAGATCATCCCTGGTATTGTGTTTTTCATTGACACAGAGGAATAAATTGCAGAAGGTACACTGTGAAGTTATCTTCCTTGGGTTTCAGTATTCAGTAGCCCAAGACAGGACTACTTGTCTCTCACAATTGTGAATGTATTACTCAGCCATTAATAGTTATTTTTAGAAAAGAAATTTGGTTCTGCACACTGGAAAAATAAATCTGCCTCTCAAAATACCTGTTATAATAAATTGCTCTCAAAGTCATATTTCTGCAAGTATTTTAAAGGACATTCTCTGTGTTTTTATTCTGAAAACACATGTTTAGGGGGAACTGGGACGGGAAGCCTGTCATCTCTTGTAAATATGTGGTTCACATCAGGTACAGTGTGTCTGTCCCTGCACTCCCACCCTTATGGTAAAGGAATTCTTCAGCTGTTAGTGAATTCTCTGCCTCCCTGGTGTCATAACCTTCCTCCTCTCCATAGTGTGTTGCCTTTGCTACTGAAATTCAGTGATTTCTCAGATGTATTCACACACCTTTGCAAGAATGTTACTATGCATGTGCAGGTGATCTAAATACCAGGAGACTTTTTTGAGGTGAAAAATGAGACCCCTTTTATTCTGAAGAACAGCTTGGTAATAGCCAGTACAGGTGAGATATTAGGTGTACCAGTAACTATACATGGGAAAGTTGTATTGAAAGATGTCTTGAGTTTTATTTCAGTTTTTAGTATGTCTGAGTTTATTCTGGGTGCTAATGAATAACAGTGATGCAATATGGTCTTTTCTCTTTTGGTGATTAATCCAAGTTTGTGATACACTCTGGGCAAGAAGTTGTAGTTATTCATTTTGCTGCAAAAGTTCACTTTTTTTTTCTTTCCAGTCTCAGTATTGGTATATCTGGTTTTGCCTGCTCGCTCACTAGTGATTTGGTAGCATGCTGGTGTTTGACTCTGTTTACACAGGCTAAATCACTCAGTGTGGTTTCTGAAACTTTTTCCTTAACGCCACTTGTGGCTGTAGTGCGAGTGCAGTCCAGACGCGTGCGTGGTTAAACATTTTGCCTTTTGAGAGTAACTGCCAAGGATTTGGCTTTTCTACAAGTCTTTTAGTGGGTTCTTTCTCCCCAGAGCAATGGCCTTGGGCACCATGGTGATGGCAGTCAAGTGGCAAAGAAGCTGTCGTCCTGTTATCAAGTTTTAATAAGACTTCTTCTGAAATCCTGTTTTTCACGCTTCCCTCTGTCCCATCCCCCTGCTTTTTTGTTCTGTTTTGTTTTTGTTTCACATCTCTTGGCATTGGGTGAACTATATTCATGAATCTATTTGAAAAACATTAGTCATTAGTAATTAACAATGCAGTTCATTCCTTGATGTTCATTGTTAACAGAACACACCTATTGCCTTGGAAACACTCTTAGTTAGAGTTGAATGAAATATATACAGCTAGAAGTTAAGTATCTTTAGAAAAACCCAGAAAGTTTAATGAATTTTGGCTTGGGCAGCTGTATTCTTTTCCCATTTTCTGTCAAAGGAATAATAATTTAAAAAAAAATCTTAAAAAATAAGATGCGTGTTTTGAGAATGTGTCTTGCAAGTACAGGTGATGTGTGTGCCTGTGTGTATGTGTACATGTCACCTCAGAAGGGTTACACATGCTCACGTAATGTGCTCAAAACAAAATAAATTTAGTACACTTTTGAAATGAGAATGTTTCAGTTGGTTGAGAAGGCTGCAGTGTTGTGCACAGAACAGCCACTGGCGAGCGCTGCCCAAGCCCTGCCTCTGCTGCTGCTGAGCAGTGTTGCCCACACGTGGGTCTCTTGAGCTTCACCCCACCAGTAAAGAAACAGCTTCTGCTTGCTGGTTAGAGCATGCAGATGGGAAGTGTAACGAAGGTACTTATTTTATCTTCTTGGTGAACACTGCGTGCACTTAACTGAACACATTAATTTAATAATTCCTTCTCTCTGCAGAGTTCATCCCAGGAAGTGAGAGTCAAGCTTATAGAAAGGAGTCAGAGATTTGCAAAATAATAATCAAAAAAACCCACACCGAAAACTCCTGTCTGCACAAATACAAGCTGATCTAAGGATTCCTGCCTAGAGCTGATGATGAACTGCCTGTGGTTTTGGGGAGGCTAACACTTTTGCTTTTGGTTGCACTGGAAATCCAAAGTTAATGCTCATGAGACGTAAAATCAGAGAACGCGGGTTACTCAGCGTGCATTCGGATCACAGAGGCAGCAGTGAACAGACAAAACTTCTCTTGGAAGCAGTAGCTTCAGCTGTGTATTATTGTGTGCTCTGGGAACCGAGAGAAAGAGCAGCCAGCCTGGGAGAAAATGCCAGCTAAAGGTAAATACTTCTTCAACGAAAATGATGACTGCAGGATATCGGACCCGCTGTATGAGAAGTACCGCTACACCAGCCAGCAGCACCCGCTCCTGCTGTTGCTGCTCTTCATTGCAATCATCTTCTGGACTGCTCTAATTATCATCTTCTTTGTCATTGATGTGAGTATACTCTGTCTTTGTGCTAGATGTTTTTGAAGATTATGTTGTATCACTACAACAGCACACAAAACATTTCCGGCTCAATATTTTTTTGAGCTACATGGTACCAAAGTGGCAGTGCTGATAGAGATCAAGTCAGTGTGTCTGCAATGCTGTGTATGTCTTTGAAGGGACAGGGGAAGGAGGAGATGGTATTGTCAGGCACATGCACAGGTACTGTGAGGATTGTTCTTTCCTCCCTGTATGTTATGAACAAATCATAAACTATGCCAAGTGTTAGCTATGGTGGTAAATAAGCAATAAAGGAGACAAGGAAGGAATAAGAAGGGAAGTTAAAACGTCCTGCTTTCTCTCATTCTCTTTTTAGAGTCTTCTAGGAAATGTAAAATGTAAGTGATTCATTGGTTAGGAATTTCTGAGGTTATTTTTTTTTTTTGTAATTTTCTTTTTAAGTATCTGTAGATATTAATTCTTATTCTATTTCTTTTTTTCTGGGTAATAAAGGTACAACAGGATTGTCCCAGTATAATGGGTGATCTGTTGAATCAATAATTATTAAAGAGCAGGGATCCTATGGGCATAGGACAGATGCAGTCTGAAGAGTTTTTTTGTTGCACAGTATAATATGATTTTCTGTAAAGAAATCAGGTGTTCTTCAAGCCAGCCCAGTTGACAGCTGGTAAAAAGGGGAGTTGATTTAAAGATAATGTTGTAAAAAGGTAGTAAGGAAGCTGTTATAAGGAAGGCTTCATTGCCTTCCAGCAGTGCTTTCCAAAGACTGTGTGCTTTATGAGAAAGTGTCTGCAAGTCCCTCTTTAGGAACAAATCTAATCTTACCTGTTGCACTTGTATCCCTTTTAGCTTTTATTGCCCTAAAAAAGGCTACAGAAGTAGCAACACTATTTGTATCTTACAAGCTCCCTGTAACATTTAGGAAAAGAGCCATTGGACTCCTTTTTAGCAAAGCTTGAACTTCTTAAATGCGTTTCTTTGGGTACATCTGTAGAATACAGTACACCTTGTAGAATGCAGTAGAGTTAGAACTTAGCTTAAAAGACAAAAGCAAGCCCACGAATGTGGGAAATAATGACAGTGGAACTGAGGTAGACTGGCTGTCTATAGCAGCATTCACTGTATTATCTCTGAATCTCTTCATTAACCCTTTGCTGTGCTTTCGCAGGAAGCCCATAGTCACCTTGCCTTCATCATCGCAGTGTGTGCTGCTCTGGTCATATTTGCAGTCATGTACTTACTGCTCTGCATCGAATCCCTGTTTCGGAGATGGCTGACGATCTTCGGCGTTGTCATCTGGATTTGCTTCTTAATCGTAGGATATGTCTCTCTTTTTGGGAGAGGAAATGATTATCAGCTGTGGGAGCAGGTATGTCTATCTTCTACCTAAGTACCCGAAGGAACTCGTAATCAGTGGATATGAATTGTTTTGGTTTTTCTGAATCTTATGTATAGAATATTTTTTTTTTCTTGAGATTTTGGTTCAGCTTCCTATTTTTTTTAATTGGTTCATTATGGTAAATTTTAGTTTGTGTTCCTTATTATAGTGAAAATAAAGATCAGCAGAGAAAATTGGCTAACTTCATAAATCTGTGCAAGAATTCCATCTTTAAATTGTGGTTGAATTGTATGTCAATTTTTACAAAATTGTAATTACTATAATTTCATCTCTGATAGAATTTGTCATTAATAATACTTGCTTTGTTAATTTCTACGGGTCAAAGTGGTGTTCAAGAAATGCACAAAGGACTCCAGAGCTGGGTGTGCCCTGGGGAGCATGTTTTCAAAACGGTAGGAGAGGTGAAATGAACAATAAGAATTAATGACACATCCTGGCATAGCTGGGTGTGGCTGAAGTTCATTGCTCAGTATCTCTGATCAGAAGATGGGCGATTTCATGATGCCAAAAATACCATAATTTGTAGGAAACTCCTCCCAAAATCTCATAATGTAACAGAGTTTTTCATTAAATAAAAATGACTTTTTATCTTGTTTTACTGACTCTTCCCCTTCCCCTCTTTATTTCAAATAAAGAAAGATATAAATTATCAGTTAAATAACCAAACTCTGATTTCTGTTATGGCCTGGGTCCAGCACCGTGTATTTACAGTTGCTATTCAGTATTTTTTACTTACGGAAGAAGCTATCACCTTAGGAAAAAATCAGAATGTGCTGGTTTTCACTGTAAGTGCAAACACGGAATGGGGCAAGATTTCCTTTTGCTGCTTTCAGTGCTGCAAGCCAATGTCTTTTGTTGTCATGTGGTAACAATTTCTTAATGTTGATTTAAAGCCTAAAATACAAGGAGAGCCTAGATTAGAAAGTGGAGTTGAATAGGTTCATTTCAGACCTTTATCTCAAGTTATGAATTTATCACTAATCAAAGCTACTATTTAAATGCAGGTATGACCTTTGCTTGTCCATGCTTATAAAACTATTACAGTGTTCAGAACACTGTGTGACTGTATGTATGGCAGGAAAAAAATTAAAAAAAAAAGTATTTTTTTTAAAGTTCAGCTAAAATAGTAAAGATGAATGAAAAGTTGTATTTGCTTGCTTGCTTGTTTGTTTATTTTTGGCCCAACCAAGCTATCTATTCTGACAAAACACTTAAAAGCAGAGTGGGCCTTGAGACTTCCTTGAAGGAAGCTCATGTCTGGAACAGCACAAGCCGAGTTGCAGTGATGAGATGGAGCTGAGCCAGGACTGCAGTATTTTTCTCTGACCAGGGTTCTCAGTTTCCATATATATATGAGCTAAACACTATTACAAATCTATCAGTACGGATTTAAGCTTTACAGCTCTTCCTTCTGATGCCAAGCAGTTTAGTGGACCGCTGTGCATTTGTAAGATCTGCGCAGCTGTTAAATTTGTAGTTGGTGTCAAAAATGGTTATTTGCTTGTGTCAGCACCAGGAAGTAAGTACTGGTTGGATGTTGGGGTTTTATCAGGTATGGAGTAAACCTACAGAAATAGAATAATTAGAGCAATAACTTGGAGAAGGTGAAAATTCTGAATCTATTCGCTATTGCTATCCTTGCAACTCCCTGTTCCTGGTATGTGATGTACAGAGTGCTGCTTCAGCTCTAATGGATGAGTTAAAGATGAAGGGCAAGAAAAACTGAAAAACTTCAGGGTGATATCTTACTTTAAACTGTTTTATCTGTCAATCTATAGCTGCTAATTCCCCCAAAGCTTTTAGGACTACCACTGTCCTTATGGTTTTAATTATGCTTTTGAAATGTCAATGCTGTAATTGCTCATCTTGAAAATGAGCAAGAATCCTGCTACTTTCTTCCTTGTTCTGTAGTGATATTTGGCAGACACCTAATAATGTGTATGTGTGATTCTTTTTTGTTTGTTTCCTCTCTTTCCAAAGGTGCCGTTCTTTCTATTCATAATCTTCACAGTTTATACCATGCTACCCTTTGAGATGAGAGGTGCTGTCATAATTAGTGTTCTTTCTGCTCTCTCCCATATTATCGTTCTAAGCATTGTGGTAAGCATGACTTCTCAGAAAAACAAGGAATCCATTCTGTTTGAGGTAAGGAAATACTACTTGGCTAAGTAATTACCTACCCTAGTTGTATTACCATTTGATACTGGCGTAGCTATCCTGTTTAGATAAGCCTCAGACTTCCAAATGGCTGTTTCAGATTCACAGATTTGAAGCTTGGACACTGTGTATTTTGCAGGCTTTTCAGAAAAATACAGTAATTATAATCTGTAGTGCATTTTTTTCTGACCTAAGTGGAAGAAGCAGAATTATTTATTTTTTAAACTAAGTTACTGGCAATATGAGAAACTTTGGCACAATCAGTCTTCCCCATCTGTGCTGTTTCAGATGGGTCTATGTAACTTCATCTGTCACTGCCTACAGGGTGGATCAAAAGGACCACTGCTGCCCTGGGGAGTCAGCCGGGCCTGGGAGTGCTACTGGGTGCTTTCAGGGTTCCCAGCCCTTATTAATAGGGTGTGTTCAGAGGAGCACCCCAGCTCTTTTCATGTAGGTGTGTGTCAGGCTTCACACAGCACGCTGATGCATGGGTTTGTAGACTGGTTTCTCCCTAAATCAAACACTGGTGCCTGCAAATAAATGTTAAAGATACAGCAGAATTTTCTGTTTCATTATACTCGCGTGTGTTCGCTGGCAGAGCCCGTGAACAGCTTGTCTTGCCCAGGTCCATCCTGGCTAATTGCAGTCTTACGATTTGGTGTGTGACAGGGCAAGAGAAAAACTGAATGTGGCCTGGGATTGGTTGTTTTTAAGGGACTAGTATTTGTATTAGTCAAGTATGAACGACTGCTCCGCAGCAGGTAAATATTTTTCTCTCTTGTGCAGCTACTTGCCAACGCTGTCATTTTTCTTTGTGGTAACTTGATGGGTGCATTTCACAAACGCCAAATGCAGGTTGCTTCGTGGGATTTGTATAGATACACTCTCAAGTGCATTCAGGTCCGCATGAAATTGAAGATTGAGAAGAGGCAACAAGTGAGTGAACTAATTCATGTTATCAATTGCTTGCTTTCATGTCTAAAGTCTGTTTAATTTCACATGTATGGTGAAAGGCTTGGTCCTGTCTTCGGGATACCCACCTCGTGGCAAAAATAAAAGCTGGGCCATTTGTAACAAAAGAAGGAAGCTAAAGGGAGGAAGCTGTTCTCCGTGGCTTGTCTATAGGAAAGTCACAATATTAGTAACAGCAGTGTAATTGGCAGTTACTTTAGTGACTTTTTTCCCCCAGCTTTACTGGCCCAAGGTAACTTAAAAGAACATGCTCTTAATGCCCTGAAAAATAATTGTAAGGTAATTTCAGTGGTTAGCTTCACGCCTCCCTGGGTTCTGGATTTTGTTTTGAATTCTGAAATATTGTTTGCTCTCGCCTATTATTGCCTCTCAAGCTATTTTTCACTTTCTAGCAAAAGAAAATTGGAGCTTAAGGGAGGAATGAAAAGTAATCGCATGATAGATTACAGTATTTGAGTATGACATTGTTCATTTCCATAAACTCCAGGGGTATTTAAAGAATAAGCAAGGAATACAAACTTTTTACAGATGAAGAATTGTAAAGAAGTATCAAAAGCTGAAACTAGGGCATCTTTCCTCTTTTATCCTGCTATAAGTAGAGTTAGGAACAGCAGCTCTAGATAGGAGGCGGAGTTCTCTGCCCACCAGTTATTAGATAAAAGGAGGGGGCTGAAAAGGGACTGACTTCATCACATTGAAAAGAAAAAAATGCCCCACTGCTAGTGCAGTCTGTCCTCTGACGCCAGTCTCACGAGATGACGAGTCGGCGTGAAGGTCCCAGCAGGATTTCCCCCCGCTGAGCTGGGGCAGCGTCTGCTCGGCGTACCCAGGCAGCGTGCTCATTCCGGGCGCGATGCGGTAACTTGTGTGTGCGTTCTCGGCGGTTGCTTGTTTGAAGTGTAGATGTGCTGAAGTCGATGGGCAGTTTTCTTTTCATCCCTGTTGTAATTTGTCACACTGTTTTGGCTCTCCTGTTTGCCACCCACTTTTTCTCTGTGAAAATGGTGTGAGAAATGCAGTTAAGGGTTGATCATCACTTCCATGAAAACTCTGTAATGTGTGCCAGCCTTGAATGTCCCTGTTACAGTCACTGGGGCTCTGCTGTCAGTTTAACTTGTTCCCCAAGGCTGACTTCCCTCGTGTTAAAATGCTAGAGGAAAGGAAGGATGTGTTTCTCTTTCTGGGGACACTCTCAAACTGAACTGCTGTCTATACCTAGTGTAAGCCAGCACTCGATGCTTAAGGATTCCCTCTTCCCACTGTGATCCTGAGGCATTTCTTTTTGGTGTCAGGCATTGGTTAAGTAACCCTGGCAGCTCTCTGTGGTCTATTTGCTGCTGCGCTGGGTATTTAGGAAAAGAGGACAAAGATTTGGTCCAAAGAGACAGGATTTTACTCAGTTATACAATGTGTTGCTCTTGCTGCTGATGTCATCTGAAAAAGTTCTGCTTGTAGCTGCTCCATGCAACATTTCCTCTTATGTGGCGACACCATCTGTGGGGCAGTGAGGTCCTTCCTGGGTGGAATGTACTCTCTTTCTCTTCCTCTTCCGACCAGCAACTTAGCAGGGCCTTCTTTGAAGAGCAGGCTTTTAAGCCAAAGCCCATGTGAAACAGTGCATTGAGTAGTCAGACAATGTAAGTGCTTCTTGAAGCATCTGTGTTCTCACTCAGTTCCCAAGACTTTTTCAGTGGCATCAGTTCCTGGTTCCTTTACACTATAGCAGCAAGTTGTCGACGCTTTTGTATCTCCTGCTGCCTTCAGCATTTGAGAATTCATCAGGGTTTTTAATAATGCATAATTGTTTGTTATAGAATACAGGCTCTTACCAGAAGCTTTATCAGGCAATGCTAATGTAACACTGAGATTGGTGGACAAAATAAGTTTGTCTATTTATCCAAAAACTGTAGTACTAAATTTTTGTGTATTGAGATGTAGCTTTTAGGTCACAAGGAACAAAAGAAGATCTGCAACACCCTTCCTTAACTGTAAAATCAGTCATTTTGAGAACAGAAATGGAGAAGTCTGTTCTGAAAAACCAGACGTGCATTACTCAAAAGCTACTTGAATAAAGGCATTTTATTTTATTTTTTTTTATTCCTTCTCGAAGTCACTAAAATCCTGCCATTTCAGATTTACTGTGTTAAGAATCAGTAATTCTTCTCCCCCCCTCTTCTTTTAGGAAAATTTGCTTTTATCCATACTACCAGCTCATATCTCTATGGAAATGAAGCTAGCAATCATAGAGCGACTAAAGGAAACTAATGATAATAGGCAGATGCATGACAACAACTTCCACAGTCTCTATGTAAAAAGGCACCAAAACGTTAGGTAAGTGGAAACTCTAGAAGAAACTGTGTTGATACAAGCTGCTGATTCTTGACAGTGTATAAGGTCCAGTGACAATAAAATTTGGAGGTAGATCTTCAGGCTGAAGTGAGCTTCTTTCCTGTCATGGGAAGATAATGTGTCTTCAACTGATGTGCTCTCTTCTACATCAGATGCATACTCGAATCAGTTGATAATTGGACCCCTTTTTCTGGAGTTGTTTCCAAAGAGAGAGATGCTTTCTCTTACATGCATTTTAGTATTTAAGCTGACTGTGGGATGTACATACCTTCATATTTCAACTAGGTTGATTTTTCTTTTTGTTCTTTCTCTAGTATTCTTTATGCAGACATTGTAGGATTCACTCGCCTTGCCAGTGACTGCTCTCCTAAGGAACTAGTAGTGATGCTGAATGAACTTTTTGGAAAGTTTGATCAGATTGCAAAGGTAGGTGTTGCAGGTGGTTGTGCCATAGGGCCAAAGGCCACCATTAGAAGTCATCTTTTCCACAAGACACAAGACAGTTGGTGTTAGTGCTTCCGGAGTCAGTGAGGAAGACTGCTTTGGCTTTAAAGCTAACTAGCATATCACACTAAGCTAGAATTTAAAACAGAAATGGGAGATTTAGCAAATTGTTACTGTAATTCCAGTTCTTGAGTCTGGAGATTTATCTGTATTGTAGAGAGGACTGTCTGAAGGCAATACATGTTTGCAATAGGTACTATAGACAGGCTCTACTGAGCAGCTTTTCTGTGTCAGTTAGAAGGACTGTGGGCTCTACAAGTGGAGAACTTTCAGGTAGACACTTAAATTGATAAATTCAGTCATATTGCATCAGACCAAGGAGTTCTTTAGCTCAGGAGTGATAATTAGTAATGGATACTTACAGAAAAGTCTAAAAATGGGAAGTAGATTAAAATGGTCCCTGTTAAGAGCCTTGCTACTGACCCTTCAGCCTGCCACGAGTTTTGCTGCTTCCAAGTGCTGCTTGAAGCTAATTTATTTGCAACTGTAATGCCAAATTCAGATTTGGGGTTCTCTGGTTACAGCGGCTGTATCATATACGTGTTTGCATGCCTGCCTCTGTGGAATGATGTCTGTTACCATGTAAAACTGACCCAGATCTTGGATGTGTGTTCTCTCATATCCACTTATTTTTCTGTTGGTGTTATGAGGCAAACACAGCTTTAGGAAAATCAATGCTGCATTTTGTTGCATCCTATGTGATGTCAAAAAAACAAATACCAACCCAAATTCTGGTTCTGCAAATTTAGCGTTGGTAAAGCATAAGTCAGGACTGTTGACTACCTATCAAAACTTCCCATGGTTTAAAGATGTTGGTTTGATCTCATAATTGACTATATTTGGGTATACTGAATGCAGATCACAAAAGTAATGGACTTGGAAAATCTTGTGTTTGTGAAATTCTAAAAATTCTTTGGAAAAAGGTGGGAAAACTCTAAAATTAATATAGCAGAGGAGTGACATTGCTTTAAACTTTTGTGGATGTCCTCTTACTTATGGTACTGCCATGGAAAGATTGAGGAAGGGGTGAACAAACAGCCTATAATTCAGGTTTTGTTAAAAACAAAGATTAAAAGACAGATAAGTAGATCTTCTCCTTGAGATAGTGAATTCTCTGACAGCTTTATTTTTATTTATAGTTTCTCAACTGCACACCATTTCAAGAATAAAGTCAGAAACTAGTAAGATGATTTTGTCTCAGAAATGCTTGAAGTAGCCATTTCTGTTACTCTTGAGAGGAAAGCAAAGTGAGCTTTGCTTCAGCAAGGACTGAGTGAAGCCTGATTTTCTCAAAATGAGAGAGACAAATCTTAGTTCTGGTGTCGTTAGCCTACTTGCAGGTATTTATTTATTTTTTTCCCCCGTTAAATATATTTGTTTACCATAACTTCACAGGAGAATGAATGCATGAGAATAAAAATCCTGGGAGACTGTTACTATTGTGTCTCGGGCCTACCCGTGTCCTTGCCAGTTCACGCCAGGAACTGTGTTAAAATGGGACTCGACATGTGCGAAGCCATAAAGTAAGTACAGCACAGAAGACTTCTGAATGTATCGAGGCTATGGAGATATGGAACACAGTCATTCATAGCTTTCTTGTTAACATTCGAGGTGTATTTATTAGCTGTAGCTGGATAGTTACACATTAGGTCCTGAGTTTGCCTCTTGTGTTTGCACTGAGCGTATAATGAGACCAAACCTTAGAAGATCTCCAGGAGGAGAGAACTGAAATTGGAACTGATTTTCTAATACCCTCCTCCCTCCCTAGGCAGGTGAGGGAAGCCACGGGAGTGGATATCAACATGAGGGTTGGTATCCACTCTGGGAACGTGCTGTGCGGTGTGATCGGCCTCCGGAAGTGGCAGTATGACGTCTGGTCGCACGACGTGTCCTTAGCGAACCGCATGGAGTCCGCGGGCGTACCGGGGTGAGGACCTTCCCTCTGGGTGCCATCAAGGTTGTCAGAATCCTGCTTTATGAGGCTGGAATTTGTAACTGTGCCGTGACACAAATCCTCATATTGGGATGATAAAAATAGGACAAAGGTGTACTTACCAGAGATGTAAAATGTTAGTATTTTCCAATTTTGTTTTCAGTGAACTATAAAATTCTGTTCTTAAGCAAGTGACTGCTCCTTGACCTTGCATTCACTGGAGGAACTTTTGCATCTTCAGCACATTATGTGTGTTATGACATAGTTCATGTTGTCCGTGAGGAGAATGCTGTATTTGTAAGTTTAGCTATGGAATAGATATGCCATGTAAGCTGACAAGGCAAAGCTGCATATTTACCTAGTGTTTCTATTAATGTGTTGATCAGTCCTACTTTTGTGTTTATATTAGTTCTATATTCACCAACACCTCCCAAAAATCAGAAACAACCTAGAAATGAAAATGCAGCCTGATGAGGAGCATCCAAGCAAGGAGAGTTTGGAGTTATGTGGTTTGGTTTTGGGTTGTTTTGTTGGGTTTTTTCTATTTTCTGAGTTGAACTTGAGGATTAGAATTAACCAGTGACATAATAGTGTTTCTTATTATTTCTGTGCCTCAGAAAGCATTTAGGTGTGTGCTTGTAACTTAAATATTTATTTCTGCAAAGTAATAGGGGGATATGAGTATCAAATTATTTTTTCTGCATTGTAACAGAAACCATAAGAGAAAGAAAAGTAGTTGGAACTTGATTTAACAGTTGCAATACCATCCAGATTGAGAGTTTTGGTGTGTTGACTCAGCGTGATTAAACAAGAACCCCAAGTTGTAAAGTTTCCTTTGTTGTCCAAGGAAAAACGTGATTCTGAAGATGGCGTGAAAATGTCCCCATGTTCTGTGGTGTGGAATGTCCCTCTGGCTAGTTCAGGTCAGCTCTCCTGACTACACTCCCAGCTTCTTGTGTACCTGCTCACTGTCTGAGCATGGGAAACTGAAAAAGCCTTAACTTAGGGTAAGCATCACTTATCAACAGCTAAGCCAGCAGCATGTTACCAACATTATCCTCACACTAAATCCAAAACACAGTGCTGTACCAGCTCCTAGGAAGAAAATGACTCGTATCCCAGCCAAACCCAGGACAACTAGTAAAGCAGAAAGGACTAGCATAAAACCCAAATTAAAAATGCATTTATGACCAGTTCTTTCTAATATGTATGTGCCTGAAAGGTCAGAATGTGTTATTCTTGGGCCTGTTAGCATAGGAAGTTGAGTGCAGTAGTTTAGGAATTCTGTACTAGCATGGTAGGTGCAATAGTGCATGTTACAGCTTGCCTCTGAGAGGCAGCTTTGGTGGTAGCAGCTTTTAGTTATGTGCTGACCCTGGAATCCAGTAAGCATTAGTAACTAATGAGAAATCATCAGCATAGTAATTTAAATGGAAAGAAGCTTGCAGTAAGATCTGATACGTACTGTGGCAGCGTGTGATTTGGGGAAGAGGGGAGGGGAAGCTGGGTAAAATGGGAAATGGTGAATAGTGAACAGCTGTACTGCCCTTTGAGATAAGAGGAAAACCACAGAAAACTTTCAGGAGTACGTGAGTGTTTTAAAGCTTAGTTAATACAGACATCTCACATTATGCCTCAGTGTCTGTGGGAGAAAATGATGCTTTAAAATTTCAGACTTGAAGGTTCACCTCAGTTGCAAACCTGCATAGTCAAGGTAACAATTAGAAAAGCATTTTTCTGAGACAGTTACCGGTAAACAAACAAACATCTACTGTATCCCAAAGCTCTTGCCTTTTGGCTCCAAAGGTATTGAGGAATTTTTTCTTCTTCCCTGTGGGAAGTCACAGCCAGTGGTCTGCAGGTCTTGGCTGAGTTATCTTTAGGCAAACCCGCATGCAGCGTAAGGAAGTGGAGGTGATTCCCATGTTCTCTGTGGGTAGGCAGGAGTGCTGCACACTGTCAGCTTCTGTTCTGGAAATGTTCTGTTCCCAGTACTGTGCTGACGTTGTAAGACTGACAGCGTGGTGTTTAACCCCTCTGTGTCAAGGTGAGGAAAGCTGTGGGAAGATGAACAAGGAGAAAGCAGGATATAAGAAATGTTACTTTATGAACACACTCAAGTCTCTTGTTGAGACGTTCCGTGGAAAGATATTAGTGGTAATTTACATGGAAATACGTGGTTTGGGATAGTGAGCTAGCTAATGAAAGTGTGAGTGGGTAGAGAGCAGTGCTAACTGCTCCCCTTAGAAGTTTGTTGCTGCTGTTGCTGTGTTATGATCTCCTCTGATTGTTTCCATCAGAAAAGACAGACTTTCAGAATTACCCTCCTAGCTGACAAAAATACCTTTCCCAGCATCTTTTTCCCCCAGACTTTATAACCATCTCCTCCCATCCTCATGCTATTCTAGTATGAGAGAGTCTTTGCTTGGGTTTTGGTTGTGAGCTTTCCTTGCATCTCTTGCCATCTGAAACAACCTGTCTGTGAGTCTGTCCTGTCAGTCATCAGATCTCCTTTGATCACATTTCTTCTTGTTTCTTGCGTGGCTGCTTAATTCAGTTTAATGTTATACCGATACTATCTCATTCTGGGCAGGGGTTTTAGCAGGCTTGCTATAAAAATGTGTTGACAAAGAACTGTGGTAAAGGATTGCAAATATGGTTTTAAGTACTGGCAGGATTTTGCAGTTGGCTGCCAAAGCATAAGACGCTGAAAAGCAGAAATGTCAGCAGTGGCCATTGAAATGTAAACAAAATGTTTAATGTGACCTTTCTGTAAGTGCTTGTGTCTTTATTCTTTCTCCTCTCAGCCGTGTGCACATCACTGAAGCAACTTTAAATCACCTAGGAAAAGCTTATGAAGTCGAGGAAGGGAATGGACACCTGAGGGACCCTTACCTTGAATCCATGAATATCAAAACCTACTTAGTGGTTGACCCAAGGGTATGTAAGTGTTTTCAAACACGTATCTTTATTTTGATATATGCATATGTTTTAAGTACATAGTTGTCTGTGGTTCATAACACCTTTTTAATTCAGGAACATAATTAAAGCATGGTATGAATCATCAGAGTAGCTTGGCTCTGGGAATTCAGACCTGAGAGCACGTCCTACTTTGACATGACTGTTAGCTTGAAGGTAGTAAGTGTTATGCTGAAACCTCTTCTATGGCCCTCTTAGGGTAAAAAATACATATTTGCCTATGTACTTGCATGAATCGTGTCTCACAAATCCAAGTCAAAAGGTGGGATGAAGTCATGAAAGAATACTGTGTGGCCACTTTCAGATAAAATATTCCCTGTGAAATAGTTTCTGACATCATCTTCCTCATGATCTTAGATGTGAGATTCATGTTCTTTTCAAGGTGAATAGTTAGCAACTGTTGGTTGCCCCTTTAGAGCCTGGTGTCTGAAAACACCTGGAGTATTGCTATTTCAAATTGGCTTCTTGTTGATGAGCAAAATATTTTAACAAGAAAAAGAATGAAAATGTCAAACCTCTCTCCTTCAGGATCATTGTGGGAGGGACCAGTATAGAGCTGCTTTTAATTAGCAAGAACACAAGGGTATCTATCTTTTCACATTTTAGGTACTCAACACTGCTACCCTCCCTACGTGTACACAGCATGTATTCTCAGAACAAGGGTCCAAGTCTATTAAAATGGTTCCTGCTCACTCGAAGACATCTGGGATGTCTTAGAGAGCAACCAGTCGTTGTTGTATTGCTTTATTCTGTAGTTTGGGCTTCCTTGTTAGACTCACAAGGGTATTACTGTGTACCATGTATGTCCTGCCTAACTCTTCACCTGTGATGTAGGGATTGAATCTAATGCTGAGTTTGTCATTTGTGGGATCTTCTCCTGAGCACTGTTTTGGCATGGCCTCGCTCAGGAACTGGGAATCCTTTTCCCCTACTGCTGTGCTGACTGCAAGGAAATTGTATCTGTCCATAAGATCCTGTGATCTCTCCCATCATCCTAAATAAACCAGGAAGTGTGAATATTCCAGCGTTACAAGTGAAGGCTTGTAAAGGCAGCTCAAGCAAATTAATTAGGTCATGATTTGTTTTAGCTTGCATAAATTAAACGAGGTAAAGGAATCAAGTCTGGCTGACGTACTGCTCATATACATTTAGAGTTCTACTAAATAGCTATAGATTGTATAGTCCTAAACTACTTCAGCACATGGAGCTTCATTTCTTTGTAGCTTGTGTAATTGTCTGTTTTCTGACTGTGTGTTTCTCCTGTTAGTCCAAACAATGTGCAGCCAATAATCATCTCCCCAAAACAAGAGTTAATGATGGGCTGAAGATGCGAGCATCAGTTCGGATGACACGTTATTTAGAGTCCTGGGGAGCAGCCAGGCCCTTTGCCCACCTGAACCACAGAGAAAGTGTGAGCAGTGACTCTTCAAGTTCCCAAGGAAGGCGAAGGAAGGTGATGTTTGAAGTAGTCATCCTACGAGTGTAAACTGCTCTGGTTTCTGTGGTGTGAAACTCAGTCTGACAAGGTTTCTGTGGCTGAATTCCTGCTGTTACTCTTGCTGTTAAATGTGTACACAGAATTAAGAAGGTATCTGTGCAGCAGCTCCTTTCAAAATGTAACAGTATTCAGACTCTGCCAATCTCTAGCATCCTGTGCTCGTGGAGTAGTAAACCTTCAAAGGGAAACTTGAAGTGATCCTCCCCCCCCATTTTTCCATCTCGGACTCCCGCTCGCTACATGCGGTGTTGGAAAAAAGTTAATTCATCCCAGACTCCAGATGCACTCAACACTTGCTTAAAATGCATAGAAAATAAAGTCTTTCTGCATCCTCTGCCTGAAGCAGGATTTTATCAGTAAAGCATTTTTAAGAAGTTAAAATTTAAGAAAGCTCCTTCTTCCTTCCCTCTGCCCTCCCTGAAAGCTGAAAGGAGGGAGGTGTGTGTGCTTTTAGCCCAGCCAAGCTGTCTTGCTCTCTGGGGACAGATAGTTGTCATAAATTTTAAATTAAGTATCTGTCTGTCCAGGTTTGTGGAAGCAGTTTCCAGTCTGCTTGCCTCTGCTGATGTTAGTTGTGTCAGTGTGTGCAGAAAGATAGGCAGGAAGGCCTGTTCAATTATTTTCTAATTATTTTTTTTTTAGTTAGGAAGCACTCACTTTGAAAAGCAGAAAACATTGCTGGAAAGGGATGATTTTTATAAGCTTTTCTATGTGAGCATGGTTCTTGGGTTTTATTTGTGAATAAAAAATGGGTTTGGCAGCTTTCTGAAGATAATTTTCAACAGTAGTTGCCATTTACTGCGTGTGTAACTCTCTTAATTTCTGATGTGATTAGGAAATACCTTTGTGTTCCACCGGGCGACAGAGAACTTCTGACAGGTTTGTCACGAGCTTTCTTTTCTTACAATACGTGATCTTGTGCTCACTTGCTGTTCGGTGTATTGGAAGCCTGAGATCTTTTGGCTGATTGGTCTCTGTGTGCATGGTATTCCTGCATGGGAAAGGTTAAGCTAAGCCTGTGGCCTTTCAAAGGCTTCTCAATTCACATTTGTTACTATTAGCAGACTCTAAGAGGGATTTCTCTCCTTCTCTTACTAGCCCCTCAGTCACTCAGGTTGTGCTTTGCTTTATGGGCTGTAGCAGGGTGGTGGGAGGCAGTAGGGAAGGAAGGACACCTAAAGAGCAGTGGAAAACAAATCAGAGCACCTCATGTATTGTATACATGTTTAGAATGTAACTGCTTGTGCTACTTCAGCTTTTAGTTTTCTTACTTAAAGATGCCAGATTTGTTTGTAAATGCTATAGTACAAAATAAATACAGTTTAAGATTACAAATATAAATACTATATTTTATCAGAGATGTCTTTGGTTAGTATTAGTGTAATAAAAAAGCAGCACTGTGTGTAGAAATGCTTACAGTGGTACCTGTAGATGACCCGCAGTTGGGAAACACGGTCTTCATTCATCAGTTACTGTGCTGAAGAATGCATGGTTTGAGTTACTAGGGAAATGCTTACAAAACTGCTTAGTTGTTTATCAGTTTGGAGTATTCTTGTTTAATTTTTCTCCCTGGTAGCTTACCCTGCTTGTTTACTGAGAAAGCGTGGTCGTCTGTGGCCATTCGTTGTTTCTAAGTAGTGTTTGTGACGTGGACTTCATTTTGTTCCCAGAAATTCCTCTCAGAAGGGAAGGATAGAGGAAGATATTTATGATGAAATGATGTCAACCATTGAGGGCCTCAACTCAACTAAGTATGCAGTATTTCATTTTGTTTCTTCATCTTTTCTCTGACGATAATCTGCGTTCTCAATTTTAACTCTAGATATAAAATTCACTTCTCAAAAATGAAAAGTTACCAGGAATTTTGTCTTGTCTTTTTTTTGGTATCTATTTGGTTTTTACTTATTTTAGTTCCTCTGTGGTTTTAATTTGAATTAAGTATTACTGGATTATTACAGCAAGAAGCCAATGGTTAGTCTAGCTGTACAACAAGGTAAAGTGCCATGAAGTAGCAAAATTATTGCTTGGTCTCTTATGACTGCCCAAAGTAATGAGCTGAATCACAGTGTGGGGTGGGATAGGGAGCTAATGGTTGTGTCCTCTTTATTAAAATAAGAACTGTTAGGAAATGGGATGCAGTCATGAACAAAAACTATGTATAAAGTCAAAACACAGTTTTGAGGGTAATAATAAAATTGCCTTAGTGTCTTTAGTGAAGGTAATTGGCCTGTCAGTAGCAGGTGGTGCACTTGACACCTTGTTTGCATTTAAAAGCAAACACGGGCAGTGTTGTTGCATTTGTAGTATTTAAATTCCTATGAAATGTAAACCAGTGAATTTGAGAAGAAAAACTTTTTATCATCTAAATTAGAACAAGGCCGTGTACTGTGTACTTCAGCTCTTCCTAGAGGGCCTGATATTATTTAGGGGCAGTTTTTGGAGGCTGAGAACCATCTCTAACATCTGCTGTTACACTTCCCTGTTTGTAAAGCTTAGGGAGGGTCTGGGGTTACATTTTTCATGTACCTGGCAGGCGCTGCTCTCTGGGAGAATGTTCTGGAGCTGCCTGTTGGCTACATTAAAATGTAACCGCTCTTATGCTATGAAAGATGAAGACCTTGCAGAACTGTCATGTGTAAAAGAGTGGTGTTCTCACCCTGCATACCGGGGAGTTTCAACTGCACTGAGGCTTTTCCATGTTCTTCCTGGCCTGCTGGGTACCTCTGGTAACGTGTGTCTCTATGTGCAGCCCGTGGTGTGGCAAATCGGATGACTTCTGTGGATTTTCACTCATTTTTGCAGAACCTGGTCTTGAAAAAGAGGTTGGTAAGAGCAAAACCCCCTTTTTGTTCTTTACTTCGTACTTCAGAGCAGCACATTAATATCTTAGAAGCGAACTGTTTTCATTCTGAAACGGGGTTTTGGAGATGGCTGCACATCCAGGGAGCTGTTTGGTAACCAGTGGAAAGCAGATCCCACGATTCGCTTGAATTGGTCGTTCTTCCTTAAGAATGGGAATTCGGTAGATTAAAGGAGATTGTCTCTATTCTGTGGCTCAGTTCTTGCCATGAGGGAGTTAGTAGGAGTCTGGCAGCTTTATTACATGAAGAACTTCTCTCAAAAGTAATGAGATTTAAACAAAAAAAAACCAAAAAAGTATTTCTGCATTGGTAATGAAAGTACTTTGTGTTCAGCTTTCTGTGGTTGCTTCATTGCGAGGATAATGCTGTTATAGCTTGGGCACAGTGCTTATTTTCGTTTGAATAACTGTTCTGTCAGTTCCTGTGCTGTAGTGCACTGTGTAGTTACTGCCATGTGTGCGTATCTGGGTGATCTTTAGGCTCACTGCTGTGTATATCTTTTTTTATACTGCCTGCATCTGAAGTGATTTGCTTAGATTGCCTTCTAGGTCTGAAATGATCTTTTGTATTGGGCTGGTTTTCTTGACAGATGTGAGTTTTATTTGGTGGTTTTATTTTAGTTGTATGTGTATTTTTAATACTAGTGTATGAATTTTCTTATGTGTCATCAGAAGAGTGTAATCGAATTAAAGAAAAACAAACAAGCTGGAATTCTCCTTAAGATTTATCACAATCTGTGTTTCAGTACCGCACCATTCCGATTCTAAAACTGAAGAGTTACTTCGCATGTGCCAGTTTTGTGTTCCTCTGTATATTTCTGATACAGATGTTTATAATGCCAAAGTAAGTGTCAGTATTTTCATAATTTATAATTCAAATTAACCAATAGCTAAAGTGAAACTTGTGTGCATGAAACCTTTTAAAGTCTTTTGGAGTTCCTGAGGGTTTACATTTAAGAAACATACACCTCTCAGGACTAATTTACCCTTTAATAAGAGTGTGTTCATGTTGTTGGCATAAGAGCCTAGATAACAGTATGAAAAGAAAATAGAAATATTTCTTTATTATTGTGTTTGCTTAGTACACAAAGGGAGATGTTCAGTTAAGTGAGAAATACTATTTTATAAGGATAGCTGGCTGTAAGCACACTGAATGAGCAATAGAAACATGGGATTAACTGGTTAAATTGTGCTCAGCAGCCCTTTCGTCTGCAGAGCTACATGGAAGGAACTTTGAGCTGCTTCTCGTACCTCCAAGAAAGCAGATGTTTGATGATTCTGAAGGCCTTGGCATATTTGTCATGGCTGTTGCAGTGCAATTTCCCCGTGGTTTGCGTGTGGAGTAGAGGCTCAGGCCGTCAGCAAGGACTAGAGTGCCTGAAAGTAGTATTTGTGCAGCAGAACAAGAGCCTACGCAGTGCTATGGCCAGCCAGAGCTATTAGAAGGAAGATTCTATTTGAATTTAGAGAAGCCCTGTGAGCAAACATTTGTCTGAATTGCTGTTTGAAAATCCTTTTCATTTAACGCTGGTTTGTTTAACGCTTTCTCTTCTGTTTAGAACTGCAGAACTAGGGATTTCCTTCGGTGTTGTTGCAGCCATCATTGTATTTATTTTATTTGTCTGCTTTGCTGAGAAATGTATGGTAAGTTTATTTGAAAAAAATAAAAGAAAGTTCCCTGGTTTCAGAAGCGGGTGGATGTAATTTGGCATCCTGGTCTGTCTTTTCGGATGATGGTTAAGCTGTCAATTGCAATAGGAGTTACAGGAGCCTTGGACCTCCAGTTACCAGAAGATTTCATTGCCTACAACAGATTTTCATGTCCGAAAATTCTCACCGTAGTTCCGAATTGTTTGGGTGACAGAAGAGATGGGCAGGAGGGAGGAGGAAGATATTAACACTTGCTGAGTGGGGTTGGCTTTTTAAACTTCTTTTTGTTTGCCCTTAGGATTAATTTTAGTTGTAAAGATTTTCTGTGCAGGAAACAGTAACAAAACCAAAATAAGTTTTGAATGCAAGATTAGTTTTAATAATAATTTATAAAGCCCCGTGAAAATTACAAACCTATTAATAATTTATTTGGAACAATTTCATATCTGTTAGAATTCCAACTTCACCATTACATCACCTAGGACACTTTGCATTTGTAGTTCCTTTTTCTTTTTTTTAATACATTTAATAATGCAAAGTAGTGATATAGAGACAGTCCACAGTGGCTCAGAATTCAATGATACAAAACTAAAAATCCCCAACTCTTTCTTCAGTCTGGAGGCAGGGGTGGGAGCAGAAAGGGGTTTAGAGAGCTCCTTGCACTCATCTAATCCATTGTGCTCGGCCGTGGTGAGAGGGAGCTCTGAAGCTCTGCTGAGAACATGCCACCATCATCCGATGGCAGAGTGGTGGTGGTGGTGGTCTCCCAGGAAAACTGCCACAGAAAGAAACGGCTTCTTACAGATTTAAGATGAAAGGATGGCAAGAAAGGGGACTGATTGTGATTGCTTTTGATTTAGTCACCTGAAAATGTAGTTCCACGTTCTAACATTATAGCTCTAGAACTACAAAACCGCGTCATAGTTTGGCGCTATATTTTTAGTAACATTTCTCTAGAGATTCCAATCGGATCCCAGTTTTCTATTTTTAAAGCAGAAATTCAGGAAATTTAGCACTCGGCCTCCCTGGAATTAGGAAGCACCCTCTCTGTTTTCTGTTGTGGAAAGGTATTAGGCATTTAAGTTGAACGAGCAGATTCAGATTTTTAAACTGGGATTTCAGCAAAGACTCTCCTGCAGAGAAAAAGCATTTTGTATCTAGAAATATTTCCTCCTGTGTATCAGTGCTATCCATCTTACTGAAACAAACTTAATTCTGTTTACAGAAGTGCTGCTCTGAACAGTGGCCTTTCCTGCACCATCTTTATGCTATCTCAGAAAAGGTGGAGACGATGCCTTTACTTCGGCTTCCCTTAGCAGTCATCACTATAGGTGCCTTGCTGATTATAGCCATTTTTAATTTTGTAAGTAATCCCATTATCTTTATTCTGTGAACTTAGTGTGTCATGCCCAGTTTAAGTAACTTTCTGTATTCTTTTCATCAAATACCATGATTTTTGCTGATTTTTTTAATGTCTGATTCACAACTTGAGCTGATTTACACAAGAATAATGCACGATGTCATCTAAAAGGAAAAACTCCGTTTGGAGAACTAACAGTACCTGTGATAGACTTGAGCTTTAGTTTACACCACCTTTTCTTGCTTTCAAGATGCCATTCATCATTGCTATTGATTGTAGCCCCTATGACTAAGTTGGTCTTCCTTTTTAATTTATTTTTTAATGTGGGTTTAAATGTTTGGCTCTAGTAGAGAAGTTGTCTAAGCAGTTTACTATTCCCACTGGCTGGTAATAATGCAGATGGGGGGAGCAGAACGTAGCTTGGCTCTCTTTTAAAACCACAGACATGGGGGGTAGTGACTGCTGGACTACGGTGCAAGTAGCACCTGTCTTTTGTCTGCAGTTTGAGCATTGTATTGCCCCAGGGCTATATCTATGCTTGAAAAACCACCCTTTGGAGTCACCTCATGCTCAAGACCACTCTGCTGTGGTTTTTATTTTTTATAACCAAGCTCATGTTAATAGTTACACCCATCTGATAGCTAGCTACTGGAAGTGATGTCCTTCTGTTCCCATGTGCTCGGTCCCTCATTCTTCTGATTCCATGGGGAGTTTATTCTAAAAGCTATGCTGCAGAGGATGTTGGATTTTCTTTTGCAGGGTGTTTTTTCTGCTGACTGAGGTCCTTGAACTGGCTCACAGTGGTGTCATGTGAACACCAGCAGAGACAGCCTGAAAGAAAACAGGAACAGCAGTTGTGAAACTGGGGGGGTGAGGCAGGAGCACATGTTTGTGCCAGTAGGCTGTTAGATGAGCGTAGCCATAACGTGAAACTTTACCACAGATCAAAAGATAAGCAAGTAAATACTTGACAACTTTAACCTTCTTGCACCTTGTGTATTCATCTATGTTTAATGGGATATCACTGTATTTCAACACTTATATTGCAGTCGCACAGAAAAGGCAACCAAGTCAGGACTCTTGGTGTAATATGGGGAAAAAAACTTACTAATTAGTGGTTACTTGCTAACAATTTTGTATGGTGATTTTGTTGCTTTGTGTTTGTTGTTTTTTTTCTGATAAATCAAGACTGCTGAAAAGAACAAATCTGCAAACTCTACTGATCCAAATGACCCGTCTTCTGCCACCTATGTGAGTAGAATACCGGCTTCATTTCTAAGGTTAAAATGAAACAAGTTTTAGATGGTGTCTATAATATAGATGGGTGGCAGCATTTTGATATTTTTCATCTTTTGATAAGAATAGAATTTTTAAATCATTGAATACAAAGTCTTGTGCCACAAGGCAGTTGTAGGGATATTTTTCTATCTTTGGGGAATTTTCAAAAGTCTGGAGTACTCATGGATAAAGCTGAAGTCTTAGCTTATTTTGCTTACTCAGTACCTTTGAAATGTGTTCTCTAGCATTTCTATAAAGATAGGTTCAGCATTTACTAATTACACAGAAGGATGATTTCTGAGGCTTTCACTTTTTATCCCTTTAATTATAAAGTAGCATTCTATCTTGAGATCATCCAAATGCTTGGGATGCTCCTTTGTCACCCGGCCACCCCTTTAGATGGTAGATGTGGTTTTGAGCAGTGTGCAGCAGGTTGTGTGAGGACCCTTTCACTCGAGCCCTTATGACAATGCCAAGCTACACGTGATACAGTCCATTGTCCTCACCCTGTCGTTTTCTGTTCTTGCATGTCTCTAAATCAGACTTTTGGAAACACGACTCAGTCCTGCATTGAGGAAAATGTAAGTAGTGAACACATGTTATTTTAAACCCTGGTCTCTGAATATTGTATGTTACTGACAGCTGGCAGGTTCTGCTGCTGTATAGAACATGGCTTTTTAGGTATCTGCCATCAGAGAAGTCTTCAGCGAATCAAGATGTTTCAGGTGCTGTTGCTGTGCTGAATAAAGCATGGCTTTGCATTATTTATTTTTTATTCTGTTTTTTGAAACTTCAGACTTAAAAGTAGATCTAAAACTTCAAGGGAAAAGCGTTAGAACAGGATGGTGATGGTGTTCAAGAGCTGTACTTGCACGTATCCTAGTAAAGCACCTTGCAAGAGTGAAAGGGCTTGAAATGGCCAACAGACCTGTGTCAGTGTTCTCTGCACAGTGGTTTCTTTTTGAGAGGTTTGGCTTCAGGGTTGTAACTGATGAGTGTTCATTACCTTTTGGAGGTTAGACTCCATGCCTCTAGGATGAAAGAGTTGGTATAAAGTGTTACTACATGGGCTCTGATCCTCAGTTACCCCATAAATTATGCTGGCTTCATTCACATCAGCAGAAACTTCAACTGTTTAGCTGAGAATCTCCCAGATCTGTGGTAGGTCTGTGCTGTTCTGGGTGAAAAACAATGCTTTGTGCATGAGAGAAAGAAACTCTGGAGGAGCAGAAACTGCAGTAATTTTGGAGCTGTTTGTAGACTGAAGTGTGCAGGCTCAGCACCATATCCCAGTGCCTGCAGCCGCAGGGAGCAATCCTGTCTGCACAACGCACTTTGTACCCCCTGCCAGTGTCAGTGCTCCCAGCTGTGTGCAGACCTTGGACACCAGGCCTGAGCTGTGGCTCCTCGGAGAGGTTTTTCAGTAATTCCGTTGGATAATGTCCCTAGCCTGAGAATCCTTAATGGCATCGAAGATCTGATGAAGGAGCTGTGTCTCAGCTTGGATAATGGGTCCCAGTCTTCACATGTTCCAGGGGGGGATGGGAACGTGGTGTCTCCTGAAGATTAGAGGGAGCACTGTCAAAAATGGGACCAGAATGCTGGAGTTCTCAGTTCAGAGCCTGTTCACTGGCCCGTGAACCTGCTTTAGGTTACTCTTGAACTGTAAATGAAGAATTGCTTGAATTAATAGGCTTCAGAAGATACATTTTCAAGACTCTTAAGTTTTTATCTAACGCTGCTTATGTTGGCATGATGCTTTTTGTTTGAATGTGTTTCTTTAACAATTTAAAAAGTAAACTGAAAAAAAGTATTGTGTTCAGCCTTTTAGTGCAGTCGAAAGTAAAGCCTGAAGTGCATTTAGCAAGGGATTGTAATTTCTTCTGTTCAAATTGCAACGAGTGTGAACTTTGAGCATTTGCTGTGGTTTGAAAGTCTCTTGGGCATAAGCAAGAATAATGCAACTGCTCCTCACATTCTTCCTTTGCAGTATTATGCTTACTGCTGCATACTGGGGTTCATTGCTTGCTCGGTATTTCTCCAAATGAGCTTCGAACTCAAAGTTCTCCTCCTGTCTGTTGCTGTGACCGTCTATCTCATCACTTTCAATAAACTTCAGCACAGAAACCTCTGCTCCAGCAGCAACAGTACCAGGTGCAGTATGGAAGTTCTTGTAATTGACAGGAATGTTTTGTTAAAGGAGGTGTTAGGTCGCTGTACACTCCCTGGATTACTGAAATAGCAGAATCAGGTGAAACAGACATTACAAACCTTTCTGGAAAGTTAATGACATGGAAAACAAGTTAGACCATGTCACCTTTTTCTGAAGAATTCTGTGATGTGGCGACCTCTGGAAGCTTAGCTTACATTAAAGACTAGGGGGTAGAAAAATAATCTCATATTAGGGTTAATCTTTTGTTAAACTGTGAAGAAGAGCCCTGCTAAAAGTCTGATGCTCAAAGCTGTGCTTGTGGGAGCTTGCTAGTGAAAAGGATAGTGAACTCTACATTTATCTACCTTACTAGCTACACATATTTTGAAAAGTAAAAGCAATTTACCTGATCTAATTGAAGGAATGATAGAAATATTTAAATCACATGGAAAGGTTTTACTGTTCATCTGTAAGTCTTTCCCAGATCCTGATGGTTAGGATAAATTGATTTCACTAGGGGCTAACTGTGAGCTGCCAGCACATCTTAAAAAAGCCTAAATGAGGTCTTAATTTAGCCTGTTAATCCCAGGTCATTTATGTAGTAAGAATTTAGTTTGCATTTATGAAAATTAATAGCAGACTGGCCTTACTGTGAAATAGGAGTGAGTGCTGTCTGAGGTTTGCATGGAACTGCACACTGGTGTGATTTACTGGCTGCCTCTGTTTTAGCAATTGAGGTTTTTATTTGTTGTTATCTTTCCAGAAATAAGAAAGCTTTATTTTCCTGCTTTCAGGTTTTGTTGGCTGTGTTTTTGTTGGGGCAGTGTGGGGTGGAAAGCTGCAGTGCAGTGGAAGTTCAGATGGCTCCTTTAAGCTGAAGCCGTGCTTACTGAGCCTCTGGCTGCAGTAGCTTCTGAACAAGGTTTCAGCAGCCACGTGGTCATTGCTGAAGCGCAAATCATGTCCTGCACCCTTTCTTGTCACTGGGATAGGACCTACAACCAGGCAGCCACTGGCACAGATAACAGTGGCGTTGGTCGTACGTGTCTGAACAGTGTCCTCTGCTACGCTGCTCTTCTCCTCTCCTTCCTTCCCCCGCCTTAATCGTGTGGATTTTCTTAAAGGATACAAATAACTTTGTATTGCTTTCTTCCTCTCAGGCTTTTCATCAAAGAGCCAAGGATAGCGACTAATTTATATCTGGTTCTGTTTTACATAACCCTGATTTTACTTGCAAAACAGGTATGTATTTCAAAAGCAATAGGTTAGTTCTTTTGCTTGCAGCAAGTTGATTTAAATAAAATGGGAGCATATTGTTCACTAAACTGGCATTTTTGTAATATTCTTGTGTGTAGCTGTAGGTAATGTACTTCCCCTTAGCTGTAGATAATGCAGAAATGCTTCCTGCAGACGGGTGGAAACGCTTTTATATTTTTCAGTAGTATTTGCATTACAGAAATCAGAACTTTCAGATTCTTACAGTTTGGGTTTATCTGCATTTGTATGTCCATCCTAAGTCAAGGCAGTAATTCAAGATAAAAATAATCACCCTATTATTACCATGTCGTTTTGGTAAATACCCCTGATGGCACCCGAAGGTGTTTGTTCATACCACTGATACCACTGCCTCACGTTCTGACCTCCGTTCTCAGAGCACGCTTTTCATGACTGTATGGGCTCCAAGGGCCTCGAAGAAACTCTCTGGCTACTGCTCTTTTTGCAGAGGTGTTATTTAGATGTAATTTATCATCCTCCATCCCTCTGCAGATTGACTATTACTGTCGACTGGATTGTCTGTGGAAGAATAAATTCAAAAAAGAACACGAACAGTTTGAAACAATGGAGAACGTTAACAGGCTTTTGCTGGAAAACGTACTCCCTGCGCACGTTGCCGCCTATTTCATTGGTGAAAAACGAAATGAGGTATGGTCAATCTCTGCTGGGTGGAGGGCAGGAAACTCGACTTTGGTGCCAAAGAGTGTTGTGCTAGCCAGGGCACAGCAGCCTGTAAAGTTCTGCACTTGTTTGTGTCCCAAGAGCTTTGTAAACCCAAGAACCTGCTATCCAGGTGGCCTCCAAAGATCATGCGTTTAGAGTTGCAGGCTCTGAAGGCTGTTGTCAGAATTGACAGTTCCACGCCGGGGCACAGTCCAGGTTTGGCAAATTTGGAAAGTATTTCCTGCTTTCCAGAGAACATATTTTACCAGAGTTGACAGGCTTCTTTCTGAAGAAGTTAGTCGAGGAACAGATTGCATCTCCGTGGTGACAACCCTGGGAGAAATTCATTGATAATGATGGGTTTGGGTTTTTGAAGGCATTCATCTTCTCCTGCCAGCTCATCATCAGACTAAATACTGCTGATTTCACAGCCATGGCGAGTGTGGAAGACTGGCACTGCCCATGGTAGATGAGAATCTGTAAGATGCAGGGATATCTTTAAGATATCTTGCCTTTCCTTAGGCAATCCAATTTTGTTCATGTCTCTGATAAAATAAGAGATGCCCACGGTAAAGTCCTGTAGTTGACTTCATAGGAAAACTGTGATTAGTGGTTACGAACGGTAATCAAAACTTTGAATGCCTGTGGTGGAAGGTGACTGCCAACAATTCGGGATACGCTGTTTCCTGCAGGACTGGTATCATCAATCCTATGACTGCGTCTGCGTCATGTTTGCATCGGTACCGGATTTTAAGGTGTTTTATACTGAATGTGACGTCAACAAAGAAGGCCTGGAATGCTTGCGGCTGTTAAATGAAATCATTGCTGATTTTGATGAGGTAATTAAGCTTCTGGCAAAAGTGGACTAGATTGTGTATTTACTGCAAAATAAAAGGTTTCACTAGCTCTGTTATGGTAAATGAATGTTCTGAGTTCAGCCTCACAGTCTCGAAAGATTATTCCCATCTGATGGGGTTTTTTAATTGCATCACCCAGTGTATTAGTAACATGGTTTCACAATCCTGAATTTCAGAACTTTAATTCAGTACTTAGGCACTTTATTTCTCCTACAGCAAACCAGTGAAGCTAATCCTCTGTACTTTCTCATCTAACCTTTATCTGACTGGTGGTGTTCCTGAGGATGCTAACTGTAGACACTGAAATATGGCATTAAAGTCTGAAGTCTGTGTTTTTCCTTCCCTTGAACAGCTCTTGTTAAAACCTAAATTTAGTGGTGTTGAAAAAATAAAAACTATCGGGAGCACTTACATGGCAGCAGCTGGTCTCAGTGTCACCCCGGGCCAAGAGAACCACCAGGTACGTGTCTCTGAGATCTGCCTCTGCTGCTTGGGGTGTACGCAGGCGCGATTCAAAGTAACAAGAGTAATGGGATATCAAAGAGAAAGTGAATTACCGAGCGTGACTTTCTGACACATGGAAAACAATGATGAAAGTATATTGTCTCCTGCTGAATTCACTATTTATCTCCTAGTTAAATTTTTTCCTGAGCAGGTATTAAGCCTATAACCCCAGCGTAGGTTTTTACATCTTTAATCTTTGATTCTGGTAGGTTAACATTTCTAGATGAATAACAGAGCTGGTCTAATAACAGGGAAGTCAAAGGATGTCTGCCAAAGAGAAGGCTGTCTCAGAACTGGACAGTAAGCTTTTTGTGGTACCTGAGAACTGGCACAAAAAGACAATCAAGTGCCATGTGAGATCTGAATCTGAAGCTGTTTGTCACCCAGAATTCAAACCGGTGCCTGTACTGGGGCTCACTGTGACCATAGCAGGTTCATGTCTGACATTAGGATGCCTGTATGTAATAGATAGAAAACATGTAAAATTAAACCTGGGATCCTAAAGGACGTAAGTTTGTTGTAAGTGTTGATCCTAACTCGCTTGTCACCTGATAGCTATTCCAATTGAATTTAATGTAGTCTTTTTAATCCATTTTGAGTGGATTGTTGACCTGTGGGATTCTGCAGAGTTACAGGTTATGACCGGTCTCACCCGTACGTGCTTCATTCATGAATAGCAGTGGTTTGGAATACTGGCCCGATGCAGCCTCCCGTGGGGTGATTTGATCACTAATACGTGTTGTGAATTGCGCAGGACAAGGAGAGACAGCACGCTCACATTGGGATTATGGTGGAATATGGAATTGCCTTGATGAGCAAGCTGGACGGCATCAACCGGCATTCCTTTAACAATTTCCGGCTGCGTATCGGTAAGTTCGGTTTGTGACGAGCGTGAACTCCAAGGCTCCTTTCATGGAATGAAATGAAAACTGAGGGAGGGTGTCCGAGGTAAACTGATGAGTGCTGTGGAGCCCTTCTTAATGCTGCACCCAGGGTCTGGCTTACTGTAAAACGCTGAGTAGCCGAGGGTAGTGTCCTCTGGTGCAGCGCTGCAGACAGCGAGCTCCTCCAGGGGTGGGCTTTTCTCATCACCGCAGGAGCAGCAGTGAAGACTGCAGCTGATGAGTTTGGACAGTGAAAAGTATGGATGAAGAGTGGAGTACTCTGCTATTAACTGTTGGCTAAAGACAGTCTTGTCGATATACAAACATTTATTTCTATATATTAAACCTAGAAAAGGAAGAACTTTGCTTTGCTGTGAACTTTGCCCTAGCTCTCTTGGACTTCCCATTATACAATGAATGAGTCACTTCACATCTCCTGAGCCTCAGAACCAATACTTGGAGAACAGTGGCAATACAGATTGCTAGAAACATCTGCAGGGTTAAGTTCTGGGTGTGGGTTTTTTTTTTCCCTGAAGCCCATGACCTGTGGCTAATAACAAAGGTAGATCTCTCTTAACTTCCTGCCCCAGGAGTGACACGTGCTTTTGTCTGTTCTAAGGGATAAATCACGGCCCTGTGATTGCTGGTGTGATCGGTGCCCGGAAGCCTCAGTATGATATCTGGGGCAACACTGTTAATGTTGCCAGCCGAATGGAGAGTACGGGGGAACTTGGGAAAATCCAGGTAAACACAGCAGCCTTGGAATGTCCAAAAATTGCTCCTAAGTGGTTGTAGGTTTGGGGTTTTTTTAATGTGAATCATTGGAAGAATTTCACAAGAATTTCTAATTCTTTTCACACAAAGGTCACAGAAGAAACGAGTAAAATACTCCAGGAGCTGGGATATTCCTGTGAATGTAGGGGACTCATTAATGTCAAAGGCAAGGGAGAACTGAGGACTTACTTTGTTTGCACTGAGACTGCCAAATTCCAAGGTATGGGACTGAACTGAGGCTGCAATGAAGTTAATCAAAATAGAACTGCCTCCCTTCTGTGAAGACTTAGAATTTCCCTCCTTATGTGAAGGACTTTAAGAACATATATATACTATTACTATTTCTTCTACATCTCAAGAGAGTGAATTTTTTTTTTTGTGATTGTTATTCTTTTTTGAAAGAGAAGTTGTGCAAAGTTGCTAGAAGACACAGCCACCTGTCTGAAAAAATCCTACCTTTTCCTGGAACAACCTGAGGATTGAGCCGGACTAGTTCCTTTCCCTGCCTGCACTGGGGGAGTCTTAACAGCTCCAGTAACAACGTAGCTGGATGCACTGTAGCACCCATTGCCACCTTAGGTTCCACTGCGTCGTTCTTTGTCACGTGCCTGCTTGGAGTATTGCGTTTGTCACAGGCACGGGAGATGATGCTCTGGGCACTGCATCTCCTGCTTTTAATGCTGGACAGACTTCACTGCAGAAGATGGCCGAGCGATGGAAAGAGGAAGGGGAGTAAACTCAAATACATCGTGGTGAGCGTGCCGAGCTCCTTTGGAAAACAAAACTTAGTCGCGCAGCATCAGATCACTTTTTCTTGTCTCTGCCTCCTCCACAGTTAGTGCCTTGTATTAAGCAAATGTTTTCATGACCAACAACTGCTCAGAAAGAACCTTCCTCTAGTTGAGAGTGTTTACATTGTATTACATGTTCTCCCTTGCATTTCTGTGCTTCTGTATTTAGGATCTGCATGAACATTTGATACAGTCACAGAAGAGAAGGTCTTTATAATTCTAGCTTTAAATGTCAAAAAATAGAGCTGATGTTGAGGAGCACTGAGCACATGCAGCTTGGCTGGGCAGGCTGTGCCAAGAGCCTGTATCGCCAACACCCGGCTGGAACTCTGCCTGTCGACTGCATTGAGGGCACTGACGGAAAGAAAAATAAGACTTTTAAAAAATAATGGTTTGAAATTTTTAGAAACTGAAGAACAGGACTAGTGAGATACTATTAGAGACAGTACTGGGTGCTGTAGGAGTGGAACTGCATCTGAGGGAGGGTTGGGTTGGGTTTTTTTGTTGTTTCTTCATTTGCCTGGCCACTGGCTGGTGTATGTACCTCTTAAAGGCAATGCAGCTTATGAAACAGATGGGCTTTGAAGGTTATGAAAGGATGTATGGAAAAAGCACCTTCCTAATGGAAATGTTACAGCAGAACCCCAATACTGAAAGCATGCATAGAGCACTAGTGACAAGGCCACAGAAACTGACTTGCTCCGAGTTAGTTTTTAAGCTGTTAAAAGGTTTTTTGCTAATTTCTAAATTAGCCTTTTTATACTAACTGCAATCACTTGATCAGCTTTCTGTTGGTGGAGATGACAGTATTTTGTAAGGCTAACATCCTGTGCCTAATTCAGTGTATTAACTTAAGGATGAATCCACCCCCCTGCCCGTACCCAGCGCGTGTAATCGGATTAACCAGCACAGTGATCAACAAGTTCAACATCTGCCTTCTTTGTCTAAAACAAAGCATCTACCAACACTGCTGGGTTTAGTACTGAACTGCACTGGAAAAGTGTTTAACAAGCAGTCCTACGCGTCACTGCCGCTTTCTAATTACTGTGTAATTTCTCTACAAGATGAAGTGACTATGTTTCAAGACAGGAACAAATTTAATATTGTCCAACAGTGGATTAAAAATTGTGTTTATAGCCCCTGTCAATCGGGTAGGTGCAGCAAGTCTCCAACAAAATACCACCTCAACAAACCTCAGTTTGAGGTCGTCTGGTTCATGTGCGGACTGCTGAAGAAGGAGGTTTCTTACTTGGTGTCTTGTCAGTGTTGTAGCTGAGTAAACTAACAAACAGCTTCTGCTACTCTTGCATGTTGTGTGTGTAGTAACAGATGCTCAGCAAGCATTTGTTTTGAGATATTTATTGTTTTATAAGGACCGCACACGGGTCAAAGGCTCTTCTCAGCAGTTGTTGATGTCATGTTAGGTAGGGACCATTTGCCTCATGAATACATTTTGAGAAGTGTATTATGGCTCTCGACAGAGCTGCCTCCGGAGTGCTTCTGGGGGCAGCCCTGGTCGAATGTAGATGTAAGCTAGCTCTGAAAGAAATTAACTGTCTCTAGCAGCATTTTGAAATGCTTCTGTTTACATTGTCTTGCCTGTCAGGCTAGTAACTTGCTTGGGCTTAACTGCAGCTTAACCTTGCTTACAGAAGTGGTGTGAAGAGCTGCAGCTTTCCAAGCAGAAGAAGTTGGGGTCTGTTGCAGTTTTAGAAGGACACTGTGCACCTGCAGTGCTCGTGTTCAGTCTTAGTGTACTGTGCAAGGCATCCCTGAGAGGTGAGAAACTGATGGAATAAAGCAGAGGTTGTAGCTGAGGGTGACTCTCATCTCTCCCCAGAGCTGTAGGACAGCTGTATTCAACCACAGAGTTCAACTGGAGAAGCAGCTGTGTTTAAAGAACTGTTTTCAGCAGCCCTTTTGGGAGTGCACTGTGAAACTTAAGACTGAGGAAACAACCTTATTAGAAAAATCTTCCTTACAGCATTATTGTTAAACTGAAAAATGGCACTGTATCTCATTTGAAGAGCTAATAACATCTTGAATTAGAAATCTCCTTTAGAACAAACTTTTGTTTTTACCATTAAATAAAAAACTTCATCAATCTTCTTGGGTTTGCACTTATTTTAATGAAAAACCCCATGAAAATGAGGTCTATTTCTTAGACCCCTATAAAGTTAATGAGATTGAGTTGAGGAGTAAAGCCAATTTTATTTTTAATCTAAGTGGAAAATATGTGGAATGACATACTTCATTCAACAGCTAAAGAATAATTTCAGTACTCAGTTTTCTGTCATCTGTGGCCTTCTGCTGAAGGGTATGGAAGGTAAGTGATGGACAGTAAGATATTGCAAGAATGAGCCAATAGTGCTTTGGCTGAAACAGTTGTTGGGCATCTTGTCTTTCCTTGTAGCTTGAAAATAACTTAAATATTAATGGAAAAATTAATTCACTGGAGTTTTGCAGCTGGAAACAGAAAAAAATTACAGTGGTGACTTTATTTGGAACTATTCTGAGCTAGCTGGAGAAAAAACTGCTGCAGAAAAATCCAGCTTGACTGTTCTGTGTTTTTGGAATTAATCTTAAGATGAGTGAAAGTTCAAAAAAACATTAAGTCAACAGCTCTGCAGCCCTAGCTGAATTGGGGGCAGTGTGGCCATAAGACAGGGGTAGAGGGTGGAATTCACCATTATGCTTTGCCTTCAACTCTCCTCTGAGTTCAACCGCATGCCACTGTGCCCAGGAGCCACTGCTCCTCAGATGGAGCCACAGCACCACTCCTGAGTCCAAGGCTGTGCTGGAACCGTGGCATAAAAAGTAGGAAGATAAAGACACTGCAGGCTGCCTGGGATAGGATGTCTGTGTGTGGCTGCATGACAGGAACTGGCAAGTGCACGTCCCTGGCTCAGGGTGTGACGCTGCAGCAGGGCTGGACCAGTCCAGAAGCTGGGCTGCCCGTCTGCTTTGGCTGCAGCTTTGGTGACTAGGGAATGGACTTCTAAGGCTCCGTGGTTTCCAAATACGCTCTCTTGTCTGATAAGCTAGCCTAAAATCATTTTCCAGGTAGTGACTAGAAATACTTCCAAGAACTGCCCCTGTCTGTGTTCCCAGAGGTGACTGCGCTATATTAACGTGGAGTTTCTGCTCGTGGGCAGCACGTGGTTTGCCAGTCTCACCTTATTGCCGTGATACGTTTCTGAGCTTGACCCGAGTTTTAGAATCCTAGAAGCAGATGGCCTTGAGTTTCTCTAACAGGAGATTCGGCCACATTCAACCTCTCAGAAAGCTGATCTCTTGTTGATTTATCAGGCTACAGCAGTTTTATTTAAAAAGTTTATTACACTTCCTCATGATCACAGGAGTTGCACAGTAATTGTAAAAAGGGAAACTTGCACGTTCAGAGACTAATGATTGTTGTCCCAACCCGATTGAGACTCTATACACTGCTTTTAGACACTTCTGGTTGAGTACCTGCACCACATACAGGCACATTTCCACCTGCGCTTTGACTTTTCCAGACACTTAACAACCTAGGAAAACAGATGCAGAGATGCTTCAAAATAATAAGGAATGCAAAAAGAATAATTTAGTGCCTTTATGTAGCAGAAGTAACTATCATACAAACCATTCAGTTCAAATGCCATCAGCTGGAAAAGTTGATAGACAAAAAGCAGTTTAACACACAATATATACCTGCTTGGAGAGTGCACCTGAAGGAAGTTTATCTGGTTCTTAAACAGAATCAAACAAACGGCCGTAAACTTAACCCACGCTTCAGACTGTAACTGGACCACACTTATTGTCAGGGATGGTGACAGTCTTTTTAGGTTCTTGGAAGTCTGAAAGTTTACAACAGATACCAGGTCAATCAGCATATATAGCATTGAAATGTGAGAAATGCATATACAACAGAGTACTCCTAAAGCCACTTGCTGTCTGAGCAGACACTCCCGAGTTAGCTGTACGCTCTCTAACAGTCCAAGAACAGGTTGTTTCAGTTGGTTCTGTTACACAGCCTTTCTTGTACAGTGCTATAAAAACTAAATGCTCGCTCATTTTGAACTTGGAATTTCTTGAGCAGTTTCCCTGAAGAGGTAAGTCAGTTCCTGAAGTAATCCTGCTCTTTTCATTAAATAACATCTTAACTGAAACTTGCTATAAACCACAGACTGAGTAAATTTGTTGCATCAATTACATTTCTTGAAAGGAAATTCTTCCCTGCCTGAAAGATTAGGGACCAACACACACTCGGGGTATGCTTTTAGCCTTCATGTGCCACGAGAGGGAGAGCTGGTTTGGCACTTAAGATATTTCCACTGACCTGACTCCTTAATCCAGCAAAACCAGTAGTAGTTACTTTTGGCTGGAGTAGTTGAGTCAATTTACAAAGCACAACTGCTGCCCAAGTGAAGCAAAAGGCATGCATGGCCCCAAGCTTGGATGGCCTCATTTTAGTATGTGAGGAACTTTAACTCTTCTCTCATAAATTCACACTAAATGGAGAAGCTAAAATTGAGTGGATTGCCAAGCTTTAAGATTTGGCAGTGCTGTAAAATGAATAGTAAAATAACTGCTCCGAGGTAGGTGAACCAAAGTTCCATACAGCCAAAAGATTAACTTTAGAGTGAGACCAAGCACAGCAACTTTCCATTAGAAATGGAGGTTTAAAAAAAGAACTGAAAGCTGGCACTAAGTTTCTTCAAGTTCTACAACAAGCCAGTCTAATGATTTGCAGCTGTAGTTTTGTTTTAGTTGAACAGACGCTACCGTACATTGTTGTGCACTCACCCTCTGTCAAATCCACCCAGCTGTCTTCTGTGTCAGGTAAAGGAACTGAAATCCCCATTGCTTTCCGGATTCCATATGTACTGACAATATCACCTGGAGTCACTTGTTGTGCAAGTTCTTTCAGGTTATTGGTTACTCTCTCCGCTAGAAAAGATAAGTGGATGTATTTATTTATGTGCTGCATATACACACAGAATTGCTGAAACAAGGCCTTCACCCTGTGAACAGTTTCACCATTTAAATACAAATGGAATTATGTTAAATAATGTTTCTGCAAGTCCTGCTGTACTGCGTGCGATCACACAAGACCTACTGGGAACTACAGAAGAGGTGGTTAAGAAGAGGAGGAGGGATGAAGTAGCTGCTGACCAGGGCTTGCTGCCCTCGAGAAACACCGAAAGGTAACGAGTAAGCTACTGCCACTGGGGTCACCCTAATGCAGCAGCTGAGAGAGCAGTTGTGTTGACTAACACGTGGCTTGCGGGATTCATCACTTTGTTTGGTGTATGAACTAGAGAAACTCTTCCCGTTGCTACAGATGCGCTTTTCCTTCAAGGAGGAAGCTGTTAGGTACTACTTATACTTGTTAAGAAAGGGAATGTTTGATCTGGTCTGGACTTGGTAATACTTCTCCAGTAACGGGTGATGTATCGCAGGGAGGTGGTTGTTTCAGACCACGTACGCTGCAGGTGACACTGCACAAGGTGGTTTTACTTGCAAAAGGGAAACCCTCTGCACACAGTCTCGTCTTAGAGGTTGCCACTAACTCAGGTTTTTTAACTGACCTGTGAGAAAGAAAGCTTTGCTCAGTGTCTGGTAGTAAGGGGTATGACACATGGAATAGAGCTAGCCTCACACTAACAACTCTGCAACAGTTCAGCAGCCCCCAATCAAATCGTGGGGTTAGAGGTGGTTGGCTTTTGTCTGCCCCACAGCAGCTCCCAGTCAGCTCTAGGGAAATACTTGTAATTACTGTTCAAAATTTTTATCTGGCTTTACATACTAAGAAATTAATCTTCGAGGCCTATCGGGGCAGATAATCTGCACTGTAACTGTTAAACATTTGTCTTTCGTAGAGCTGGCAGAAGTTGGGACTTCTGCCACGATGATCAGAAAAGGGGCACTTACCCAAGTGCATCTCTCTGTAAGATGGACTCAGAAGACAGATCATATTAGGGGGTGGCTTTGTGCTTAGTCGTTCATTTTGAGCATCCTGGAGTTCTCTCAGAAGCTTTGTTGTTTCATCAAGTTTCCTCTGGAAGATTTCAGCCTCTGTTTAAAGAAGGAAAGAAAGCTCTAACTAGTCAGAGAGTGTATTTCCTGACATGATGAGATAAAATAGGGTTAGGCTGACTGTGCAAAGGGACTGAGCAATTGGAAGTTACAGACACAGCAGAAACACGTGGAAGTACCAAGAACTCACCCTCAGAATCAAACTCCTCTACCGGCATGCCAAAGTTTGTAACTGCTTTTAGTGCTGTAAGTCTGTCATTATTGGCAGAGTCCAACCTGGCAGCAATATCAATTTCCATCAGCTAAAAAAAAGCAGCAAGTAATAATTGAGATAATCATAGAATCTCATACTCAGGTCAGACTTGAAACATCAAAACTGTCTGGAGAACAATCAGAACACAGTGTTAGTTAAAATTAGTCTGCTCCACAAAAAAGTGAACACGAAGAGGGAAAGCTGAAAGAGGTGCCCTGTGAAACTTTCACTGTTCTACAGCTCCTCAGTTTACTATTGTATTTCATACTCAAATAGAGGATGGCATCTGCCCAAAACAGCGGGGGCAGGTGCAGATCATGCAGTAACTTAAGACCAGCATCCCAATTAAAAAAAAAAAAAAATTCCTTGAACTCACCTAAAGCAAAGTTTATCTAAACTGCTTTAGTCTTTCTGAATGGTCCTAGGTGGTCCTGCCCCAGCTGAAGATAAAATCTGAGGCCAAAATTCAAATCCAGCTGCAGCTGAAGGCTTCAGGAGAGCAGCCCTTTCCCTAGAGCTGCTGCTGTGCTGCTTCTAACTGAACAAAGCCTGGCTGGAATGATGCGAGATACGCTGTGTGCCTACAGGGACACAAGGTGCTTGAGAGAACTTCCCAAAGGTAGCTGTGTATTGTGTGGTACTTTAGAGTTACAAGTTCACGTTAAACCATATCAGATTAAGAAGGGAATAGATCAGCTATAGCTGCCAACAAGCACACAGAGAATCACAAAACAAAACCAGGTAACAATTTTCTTCCAGTTCTCTTGACATCTAGTTTCATTTAAGATTTGGAGATTCATACTGTCCAAATGCCTACAAAATAGCATGTTGTTGTCATGAGTCACCTAGCACGTATTTACAGCTTGTCAGAGTCTCAGAGTAGCTACACAGGCCTTACAGTTGTATAGAGGGGGTTAGAGTGGTTCACTGATACAGAAAAATTGTACCTTTACATCTTTTATTGCATCACTTCTTTCACGTGGGCCTTCAGCTTCCTCCAATGGCTGAATAGAAAGAGGATTTTTAAAGAAGGCATGAGATTATTTTTTTTTTAATTAAAACCTTACAAATGCAGTATTAAAGTGTTAGGAGCTTTCTCCTTAAACCAAGTTACAAAGTGAATATTTTAAGGGCTTTCTTAAGATACTGTTTACTAAAATACATTGTTACAGCACACATTTCTTGCTCTTTGCAAAGTCCACAGCAAAGATTATTTACTGGGGGGGGTGCAGGAAGAAAAGGAAGGATGATTTTTAGATGCTGAAATGTTTTGTGTTTCTACACATAACTGTATCTCCCTTAATACTTGCAACAGGAGCAGCTGAGCTCTCTGTGTGTCACTACCAGAAAAGACCTAAAATTAGTAATGCTGTATTTCTAGGATTAACGTAACTAATATTTGACCCATTAGTAAAAGGCTGTGATCTGTTTACTTCAATAGTCAACAGTTTACACTGATGTGGAACTCAAATTGAGACTGACTTCTGGTTAACAGGAACTGTCTTGGTGAGATTTTCAGCTAGTTCTTGGATTGTCAATTCAGGTAAGATGGTCAAATCAATCCCTTTAATCCCAGGCATCTTTGGCATATGCAGGCACTGAAATCTAAGAATTGGAAGAGTAGCTGTTTCATATTTTTATGTAGCAGATATTTAAGTTTAAAAGCACTGCACCAAGTAAAAGGAAAAAGTATTTACTAACTCCCCTGAACTAAAGAGTGGCTGCCAGGAACATGATGAACTTTTCACAGCAGCAAGAAAGCCCACCCATGATCACCTCATTTCTAAACTACTGCTTATTAGTATTTTCTTAGTAAATGGCACAGAAGCTGGTGCTCACAGGAGTGGAAGAGTACACAGAGAAACAATGTGAGACTATCTACAGTATTTTGTTAATTTTCATCTTTCACTAATTAACAAGGCAGAATAATCGCTTTTCAGAAAATCCATCTACTGGAAACAAAGATCAGTCTTCACTTTCAGAGGTCTCTAATTAGAGGGGAGCCCATTAATAGGAGCAGCACCATCTTACTCTAGTGTTACAGCCTGTGTACTAAAACCGAAGAGCAGACAGCACCCAAATCCACTCTTACCGTTTCTAGTTCTCTGAGAGCTCTAGAATGTCCTCCTTTAGTTAGAACATCAAGCAAACTATCAGCCATTAAGAAAGGATAATCTTGTGACTTCATCAGAAAATCATGAATACTGAAAGATCAAAAGATAGTTAAGGTAACTGCTTTCATCCCCAACACTCAATGGAGAAACGTTATGTGAAGTCAAACCAGTGTACATGAAATACAAAAAGTAGCCCAGATCTAAATGGTCTGCTTTAGTTAAATTATCCATGCCTTTTGTAGCTGAGAGTCATTCAAATTCCCAACAAAAACTAAAAAGCTAGGAAAAATACAGTGCCTCAGGCAGCTGCATCAAACTGGAAGCAAATTTGCACAGGCACTTAAGTATTCCCACATTTCACCAGAATTTATAGCAATATACATTCTGGTTTTGAGATTCTCATAAAACAAAAGGACTTCAATGAGCTAGTCATAAAAAGAAGCACATTTTGGGCTGGGTGCTTGTCTAGCTCAGTGGCACCAAGATCCTTCAGTCTTGGCTGCCTTCGCTTTGCAGGCACCTGCTCTTATCACAGCATTTGTTTCTTATAAACAAACAAATCCCAGGAGGTGATAAAGGCAGTACTGACATCGTGCAACAGCAAAGACAAAGCCCACACTCCCAAGTTGCACATAACTGCTTCTGTAGATGAAAACTGTCACATCCATCCTCGCTGTTTTGTTACCTGAAAGATCCCTGATTAGAGTCTTCCCCATACGTTGAATAGATTAAGTCAGAATCTTCTTTGCTGATGTTGGCAAATGTGGAATCGTACGTCGGAGCGTAAGAACTATAGGGTCCGTAATTCAAGTAGGTCACTAGGGAATAACAACAGCACCAGTGATTACCTCTGACAGCCCCACAGCAGATAGAAGTGAGAAGGCACTGTAAAACACACACCCCCGCTCCCCCCAGCAAACCCCCAACTTTCAGGAACATCTTTCTTATGGTGAAAACAAACTTTCCCAGAATACCCTCTGTTCACACTGTAACATCTTTAGTAACATCTACATCAAATGCATTTTTATTTACAACTGTTTATTAACAATACTCTATGCCTTCAAACAACGGGAAATTCAGTCTGGTGCCAGTAACAGGGTCTCAGGCTTCCTACTGTGCTCCTTCAAAGCCAGAAAAAGCTTTATCTGGTACAGTTCCTCTTCTCAGTACAGATGGAACACTTTATTACATACAACCTCCCCTTTTGTATGTGTAAATTAAGACAGCCTTTGTTGCGTGGTGGTTAGTGGTGTGACAGATGCATGCAATAATGTGCTTCAGCATTTAAAAAAAGAAACCCTTAGTTCCAAACTGTGTGCTAGTAATGAGATCAATGTATTTTGTTTATATAAGAAGGAGGATTTATGTTTTTGTAAAAAAAAAAGATCAGCATTTACCTGGAGTAACCTTGTTTCTTTTATCTTCTTTAAACCCTTGCAATGTATTAACTCCCGACTGAAGTCTTCCTGCTGTCATACCCAGCTTTACAGGGCAGTAACCTGGCTCTACAACAGAAGATAGCAAAATAGAGAAATAAGGAAGACATAGTTCAGTGACACGGGATGATGTCCAAACTTGTTTAATACTTGTAGCCAGAAACTTCAGGACCAACAAGATGCAGCTCTCAAAGTGTGCTTTCCTCTCCAAATGCATCATACTAAAGACTGTGTGTAGTCTTAAACATGAATTCACATCAAGTAAGTGGTAATAACAGGTAGATTTAGAAGATTTAACCTAAATGTTAGGTTTTCACTATCACTCTTCCTTCCTCCTTCCTGTCCTCCCCTAACAGAGGCTGCAGCATGAAACAGGATCTGATTTGTAATGTGGAAGGCCACACTTCATTTTTGCTGACAAATAGGGGGAAGGGAGCAGTCAAGCTTTCATCTTGGTTTCTGTCTGTTCTAGATGTAGCCAGTTCAGCTCTGTAATGAGCTGGCAGAGCAACAGTCAAGTACCTGCACTCTTCTAGCTAGTGGTACTACACTGACATGACAAAGTGATTTGGGACACAGACAGAGTTCACAGTGGCCAGTTCTGGTCAGCAGACACGGCACTCTGTACACGGGCCAGACTTAAGGACAGTCCAGAATTTAAGTGTGCCCAGGTGTACTGAAGGCAGTCTCCTCTCCAATGGCAAAAGCTTTGTCTTGCAGCTCCCACAAACAGCCGACACAAAAAGAGGCAAGAGCCACGGAGGGCTCCCTCCAGCTGCTCCTAACAAGGGCCACAAGTGGTCCCCATCGATGTGCAGTTTCTTGAATACAGACCTGTATCAGACTGTAAAAAAGCATTGGGTTCTTGGCCAGTATTTGCTGACCTGCAGACAGGTAGGTGAAAGTGGCTTGCTACCTGAATCGTGCCAACTTACCTCCTGCAGTAAGGTCAACGGGATTGAGAAGGCCCAGAGTTGTTGTACCATCTGGTTTTCTTCTTTCAAATTCACACTGAAATAAAATTGGACTATTTTAATTTGTGTATTGATTGAAATTCATAGTCCTTAACTAATAAAAACATCTAATGAAACTGTCCTATCCGTAGGAATTGGAAAGGGATTTGGAAAGATCAGTGAGACTCACAAGTGCTCCTCTACCTTGACTTTCTGTATTACTGGTTTGAGCAAAAGGCATGAAGAAATGATAGTAAATATTAACATTTCTGCAGAGGCTAAGAGATGAAAGATGTACTTCATGTAGAAAATCAAATGGTCTCAGTATTAGCAAACTGGGTTCCTTCTCCTGTAACATTGATTACTTTTGCTCACGTGTGTGGCTGTTCAGAACTACAGGGGTTTTGCAGGCTGAATTGGAGGTAGTTTCTTGAGGCTCCTACTAATGCATCTTCTACTACATTTCTGAAAAGTCAATCTGAACTTGCTCTGCTGATGAAATGCAGCATGCATTCAACTGATGGGCCTTACTTTTAACCTTGCAGTGTTACACAGGCACTGAGTCACGTGTGCAACTGGGAAAAGTGTAGCAAAAGCCTACCTGGAGTTTCGACTGACGGAGGATGTGAGACTGGTTTGTGAGACAGTGAAAGGAGTTGGCAAGTAGGCAGATTTACCTGGCTGTTTGCAAGTCGTCTTGTTAACTTTCCTCCAGATTCTCTAACCAGACGATCAATCTGCTCTTGCTCCCTTTCCAAGCCAGTGTTTCGTAATTTGTCTTCAAGTAGATCTTTGTCCTTCCTGTGAATAAAACAGGCACAACTTGATTACTTTAACAAATTTAACAAGACACCAATTGGCTAAATATCATGGAAGGATACTGCAAAGAAACTGGTTTGCCAACTTTGCAAACTGGTTTTGTAGACAAAACAGCTAACAACAACATAAAAAATGACTGTATTTTATATAGCTGGGGAAAATATGTGACAAAGATTTATATCAGCAAGTGCTTTTTTATGTTGGTAACTGTGAAGGTCTCTGCATTTAGCTTACTTCAGCCGCACTGATGTCCTAGTTCAGCAAGTTGCTAAAATTTATGTCATCACTCCCACAAAACTAACAAGGATATTTTTGGTAAAATAGAATATTAGATAGTCTGAAATTTAATTTGTGAAAATCAAGCCACTAGTATTTCAAACACTGAAAGGGTTATTTCTGGATAACTAAGGTATTTCAGGAAGTATACAGTCTGTAGCTATGTATTTACATGGTTCAAATGCAACTGCTATGCAAAAGGAAAAGGTATTTGAAACTGGCAATTCAAACATCTCGGTACAAATCATTCTAAGGTCTCATGTTTGGAAGTCTTCTCCAAAACAATACCACTTAGGTGAAATAGACACTAAAATAGAAAATAATGGAAGGAATGGATGGATGGATTGATGAGCAGGAAAGGGTTACCCATATTCAAAAATTAAGGTATCATTTTAAAAAAGCTTAAGATTCTAAACTTATGAATCTTTGGTATATAAGGTTGCTTTATATAAATGTTGCTCCCTTGAGATGAAGTCTTAGTGTGTAGACTGTGTACCAGAAAGAGAGAAACCCAAATCCAATGGTCCCTAAATGTCATCTTGTTTCAGTAGCATTTAAGGGGTGCATCCTGTAATAGTTACTGAGATAATACTTCACTTTTTGTGTTCTTTGCTAGGTGTTTTGAACGCTTTGGTGTCACCATCCACAGGTTCTCCTTTGTCTCTCCCAGGACCATTTTCATCTTCCCCAGTTTGCTGCAGTTCAGTCTTGTCCTTCTGCTTCCTTGTCTTCTGCAGGTCAGCCATGAATTCTATACTTTGTTTCAGGCTCTGAATTCTCTCCTGAAAAAAACCACAAGAACCCTTTTATTTCAAGCTTCAATTAATCTTTTTGTAATCTACCCATGAAGGACGACTCCTTTTCAGCTTGTTCTTTCTTATACTAGCAAGTATAAAGGCAGTTTAGAAAATGATATAATGAATCCAGATAGTTCTTCAATAACTGATCTGGTAGCACTACTAAAGCCTGAGCCTTAAAACAATGTACTATTTACATTCTAATATGTAAGCAGTTGACAAATATTAAGCAAGATTTCATTAATTTTCATGAGATTCTTGTAAGAAGAGTGGAATGAAAGATGGATCAAAAGGGAAGAAACTTATTTTTTAGTACTTTGGTTTGTATTTTCTCTTACCTGGCTAAGTATCTTCATCCCTGAGTGCAGCAGTTTTTTTGCAGCTTTGTAGTAAATGGTGTCTGGTTTGTTGTAAATCATTGCATTAGTACACATCAATTTGAAGTTGTCCTGTAGAGATAGGAAAAGTTTGGGAATTAAAGCTAAAATTTTATAGTGTGCTGTATAAAAATCATTGTTGCAAATACAGTGTCTTAAGCTTTTTCCCTAAAGAACTTTGAAGAACATTTTTAATTAAAAAATCCTAAAAAAATCTATTTGATTAAAGATTTGAAAAGAAATAAGCATGTAGATTAGATTCAAGTCTCAAAACTAGCACCCCAATGAACACCCTCAAAATATTAAGTGTTCAGTATTATTTGTAGTTTTAAAAGTTTTAAAGGAAGTCCTCTTAGCTGAAATTATCCATTTCCCAGACCAATCAGCAGTCATTAAAAGAAAAATTGGAGCAGCATATAAGACAAAGCTGCAATTCAAAGTTAAATCATTATAAGGGATATACAAAAGTTTTGATTACAATGAAGACAAGAAATGTGTGCTGGGATGAAGTTCATTTCTTGACTGACCGAGATAGAAACTTCACTTCTGCACCAACTGCAGAGCCTCTACAGGTAGATTGATTTTATCACTCTCTCCACTATTTACAGAACCAGAAAGTTACAATTAAAAACTAACCAGAAACAACTAAACCACCAGGGACAACTCCTCCTGAGTTTTGGAGCTCTAAAGAAGAATGTGCAAGAGAATACAACCAATATTAACAGGCACCTGCCAGACTTCAACTGTTAATTACACACAGATTTCTCAGGTTCTCATCTAGCCCAGTAAAGAGCTAGAGACTATTCCTACTGATGAAAACAAATTGAAACAGGCCCCCCACATGTTTTAAAACCTTTAGGGGCCTTCAACATGGGCCCTCGAATCCACTAGGCAAAAAAGAAAACCAGGTTAAGCAGTTACTGCCAGCAAGACTGACCTCCTCTTGCCTTCACTGGTTGTGGCTCTACATGACTAGGTAAGGCTGGCTAGCACAGAGGTGACAGGAGGCAAATGATGCAGGAGTGACAGGCAAAGCCCTTAAATTCACCAGACTCATTTTTTGAGAGGCAAGACGTTCAAAACAACAGTGCAGCCTGACATTTAACGCTAACATTTTCATTCTTAAGATCTAAAATGACAAACTGACAGGTTCTATTGAATCCTGCATAAAACCCAAAACCATCCACATCTTTTGAGATGTGTATTTACAAAGCAGAAGTGTTTTTTACTTGCAGACCTTACTTGCTAACCAAAAAACCAAACCAAACAAAAAAAGAAACATTTCTTCAGGCAGAAGCATGGCCTCTTTTGGCATCTTCATATTCTCATACAACACTTAAGTGAATTGAGTATAATAAGTGTCTGTAGTCAAAGCAAAATTTACAGCATTACCTTTAATTCTTCTATGGACTGGTACCCATTGTTCTTGATCTTCTCTTTCATGGTACTAAAATCCATTGGGTTTTTAATGATCATGGAATAGCCAGGGGCAATAAAGTCAGTCACAGGAAATGAAAAGAAAGAACTTGGATCCTTTCTGGTAAGAAATGAAAAGACAGGTTTTTATGTTTCAACTTATAACAAGGAACATACTGAGCTTGGAATGAAATAGAAAGGATAGGACTAAAGTGAAAAGGAATCAAAACCAGAAGGCTAGAAAAGGCTTGTGTCAGCATAACCTTCTGCTTTTGAAGGTTGAAAAAAATCCCATCAGCAACCCATATACCAAAAAAAAAAAGTGCTACAAACATATTTCACAAGTTAGTTCTACTTTTTGTTAACAACCTGTGTTCCCAAGAACATGAAAACCCCATTTTGTAGGTTTTGGCTTTTGAAAAGTGGCTTTATTGTATAACTAAGTGCTGAAAATTAAAGGGAACAAATGTCATAAGGATGTATACTTGTCATCTGCTTACACTGAAATTAACAGAAGGGAAAGCTTGTTGCTAAAAATTGTGATAAAATGTGTGTATTTATGATGATGTTAATTTTAAGGTTACATAAAGTGATCATTTTTTGTTACATTAAAACTTCCTAAGACTTTCAGCGGTCTCTGACACACACTGATGTTCCTGGGTGCTTCTAATAGCGTTCAATCAAATACAGTCAGTTGCTGTTTCCTCCTTAGGATCAGGCTTCACTGGTAAGTGGGCAGGAGTCTCCCCCAGAGCCACTGGGTTTTTTGCTTTTCACTCAATTCCAGCATGAGACCGGCCTCCTGCCTCAGTGCCGATAGCACGCACCCTGGTGAAACCCCTGGCATTTCAGGCCTTCTTCCCGAGGCTTACTTACGACTTACAGATTTCTCCTGCCACTTCCAAGTCACTACAGAAGAGCGAGAAGTGTTTTGCAATACCTGTTGCAGAGGCAGACAGCACAGATACTCTGCAACAACTGCAGAATGCTTGCACAACAGCTGCCACCAGGGGCAGGATTCAAAGCCCAGGGCTGTGTGAAGGTAGCCAAAACAAGCACCCACGCTTCTGGGGAGGTGGCTGTTAGTTTCTCCAAACTGACACCCTGAAATTTAAGCTTAGGAGAAAGCTCCAGAACAAAGGTTTAAGCTTAATCTGGTGACATGGGCAAAAGAAAAGATCTTTCAAGCACTCCCATAGAGATATGCTTACAGACAAGAAAGAATATTTACAGACTACTTGAAAGAACCATAAATTCTGCAAATCTGATTAATCCAAAGACGTTTGGTTAATAAGAGAGAGAATAGGATCTAAGTTTTCAACCGTGTACTTCCTTTTTAGAGTAAATTTCACTGAAAAGATGAGAACTCAAGGTAAAGGAAGTTTTGGCAAGTACATTCCAAACTCTTGTGCTTCTTCAAACAGTTCTTAAGAAGAAAGCATCACATAATTGGAAAATTACCTAGTTTTCAAATATCTTAGAAGCACTTTAAACTTGAAACTGGAGGTTTACAAGAAGCTTAAGCCAAGGAGAAGCTCTAAGCATGCACTCTTAGACTTGTATGTAAATTCCTAAAATAGTCCTTTTTAGCAATAATAATATTGTCACTCAGCTTTTTATAGGCCTCTTCCCCTCATGTAATTTATTTTCATTTCATAGCTCTGAAAGCCTGTAGCACAGACATTTACCTCTGCAGTTGTCTCATGAGTTGATTCAGAGCTTCCTGAAGTGGCGTCTGCTCCACCTCTGGAACAAAAAACAGTGTGGGGAGAAAGGGTGTGAGACAGAACTGTCTGCAAGAGGTACTAAACTTCCGAGATATTAGAAATCAACTGAACAAAACCAATGCAACTTGACAATTCATAAATGAAAGGAATACACTGGTAAAACCCCCAACATGCATTGGGGATCTACTTCTCTCATTACTTCTCTCTTCCTTGACGTTCTGCTCACTCCAATATAGGTACCAGATACCGTGCTGCAAAAGAAGTTATGCAGTGACATAATTCCAGATCTTTGTATGAGATGGGGAAGAAATGCCAACATGGCAAAAATGTCAAGTGACTGCCCATAGGAGAAGACCCAACAATAAAATGTGAACCAATTAAAGAAAACTGCAATTAGCAAAAGAAAGGTTTGCTTTTTTCTACCTTCCTGTTTTGATAAAGTACTTGTCAGTGGTTTCTCCGGTGGCAATTCCAATCTGATGGGGGTCTGGCATTTAATTTCCTGTTCTCCCTCACTGTCTGCATGGTCTCGATCTCGTTTTTTTTTATCCTCCTGGAGAAAGAAAGATTGTTATAGAAACTCAGAGAGCCTGCAAAACCAGCGTTGTTACTGTTTGTCACGCTCTCTGGATTTTTCAGAGCAATAGCTTTCAAAAAAACCCAACTTCCCCTGTCTTTAAAAACCTTGTATTCTTTAGGTACTATCTCCATCTGCTGGAGAATAAAGTAATTCAGCTGTACCATGCAAACTACCACAGAACTATTTCTTAAGAACTGTGACAGAAGACCACTTGTAGCATGACAGGAACGACTCTGCACAGAGAATTGTCTTCAGCAAAGCCCTGAAGATGATTTTTGAAGGTTTTAGCAAAACTAGTTAGAACTACTCAGGTAATTTAAACTACAGGTACCCATAATGCTTCAAGTTAGTGTGGTATAGTTACTCATCACATTAAGAAATCCAAGAGAGAAATACACAGTTTTCTTTCATTCTAATAAATAAGTTGTAAAGTCTTAATTATTTTTTACATAAATGGATTTATTTAGACATGGAATTTCCCTTCCCTGTTTTTTTTTCCATGCTCTTATGCTTGACAATATTTCCTGAAAGATGGGAAATTTCAGATTCTTTTTCTAATAAAATTACCTGGAAAAAAGGAATCAACATAACTAATATATTGAGTTTGAAAGTATTCCAATTTAAGTTTACAGTTGTATCTGCTCACCTTTTGGTGAAGACTAGAAACTAAAGTGGAAGGGGTTTTTTGGGGCGTTGTTTTTTGTTTTGTTTGTTTGGGGTTTTTTTTGCTAAAATGCAGTAGCATGAATACATACCTTGACTTTTCTCTTTCTTTTCTCCTTTTCTTCTCCAGGAAGTTGTTTTTCTCCTTTCTTTCTCTTTTTTCTTTTTCTGTCCTTGTGTTTCTCATGTTCGGATTTGTCTTCATATAGGCTGGAATCAAGTCCTGCATTTCCAGTAGAGAGTTCGGCAACTTCACTTCCTCCAACTTTTAGCACCAGCTTCAGTGGCTTTTCTACGTATTCTTAAAACAGCAGAGAAATAAATAAGCCGTGTGAGTACCGCAGAAACCATGGGCTGATACTCGGCCCAAACATCTCTTGTGTTCTGCACAACTCTGCGCCGCCTCAGCGCCCTTCCCAAGGCTGGCACTGCACCATCGCTCACTTTCTTTCCAG
>VWZY01002909.1:77922-100422 GCA_013399075.1 Chloroceryle aenea
CTCCGTCCCCTCACAGCTCCTCGCAGCTCCCCGCGCTCCGTCCCCTCACAGCTCCTCGCAGCTCCCCTCGCTCCGGGCCCTGAGGTGGGCTGCGCTTGCAGCCCTGTGCCTCTTGTCCTCTGCCTTGGGGTCAGCGCAGCGTTTCAGTGTCTTCAGGAGGATTCAGCCTAAGCGCTCCCGTGCTGCAGAATCTCCCCTACCGTGGCTGTAAGTGCCAGGGGCAAGTGTCGCATTAGCAAACGTGGTGCTGGGAAACCCTCCTTTGCTGTACACCCACAGTGTACGTTGCATCCGACGAGACACAAAGGGGCCTCGAGGGTTGCCCACTGCCTGGCTGTGGCGTGGAGCTGTGGCCTGGCAAGGTAGAGCTCCAGCTTGCGGCAGACCCTCAATCCGGGATAAAACCCACAAGCATTGGCCCACTAGCCCCAAAGTTTGAGAATGTGGGCCCAAATTTGTACCAGTGAGAACAGCCGAGGCTGTGTATGCCTGAGGAAGGGTGGAGGGCATGCAGAGGTACCCCGTTGTCTCGACTGATCAAAGGGATGGGTCTCTCAAAAAGGAGAGATGTTTTGCTCTCACAAAAAGTGGTGATTGTGCCCTCCAGCCTGAGTACCTAAGCTTGCTTGCCAGTTTTAGAAGCAAATCCTTTATAATCAGGTTATAGATTTAAGAAAAATACATGTATATTTTCCATTTCTCATTAAAAATCACTGTGATAGGAATTAGGGCCTCCTAGAAGCGGTGAGAGTCAATGCTTTTGCCTTGCTGGACAATACTTTCCAAAACAAGTAAATGGTTTTCAAAATGATATATAATACTGATTATATAGTCTTTCAAAGTTAATAGTGTATTTGCTGATACTGCTTAAAGTGCAGTCATTGCCGTTTCAACAAATCATGTGTGGGTACTGTTTTCTACTACCACCTATTCTGTAATGCATCTTGAAATTTAACTTCTCTAAAGTTTGGAGTGCAAATATAAAATGCATTTATTTCAAAAGAGAAGCTTTCATTTTATTCCTGCACAATAGTCCTGTAAGTATTCCTCAAATTTGTTGGTTCGTAGGTGATATTTTATAGCCAAAGAATAGCAGTTTATTAGAAATTTATGATACATGTGGCTGTACATCTACAGGTTTATTTTGAAAGCTTGAAAAGGTAGAGAATATCCCTTGTCCATTGTCCATTCAGTTACTGGGAATTCAGTCAGATGTGACAGCTTTATTTTGCATTTTGCTGGTTAGATTTACTGTCATTTGGTAACCTACTCAGAGAATTGTGTGGGTGGTGCTCTGGAATAAACCACAACTTTCCTGCTTGATCTTAGTCCAGTAGTTTGAAATGCAGCTATAATAGACACAGTTGTTTTTCTAATTCACATCTGGATCCTTTAATGCTCTTATTACATATGCAGTGAATGTTCTCAAGCATACTTAGTGAGAGGGCTTTTGCTTGGGATGTGGCCACATGTAGAAAATACAAGGCTAGTAAATATTTAAAGGACGTGTTTTATAGAATGAAGAAAAAAGTTGCTGTATTCTCTATTCCCACAAGAGGACTGGCAGACGTTCTGAGTTTTCTTTTTAAAATGCTGTATGGCAAGACTATTTGTTCTGTTGTTATTCTGAAATTTCTTGACTAATCTTGTCCTGAATGTAATGAAATGTGAGAGAATTATACATAAACAAATGATGTGAGATAACTGCCACTATTGAGAGCTGCCCTTTCTAGGTGTCTTGCTCAGTAACATCTCCCAGATCACAGAAAGATACTGTTTCTTAACTGTTAGCGTATGCACACGTACCTAGGTCACACACTGGATTTGCTATCCTTGTCTCTAGCTTTCCTTTCCAGTCAAAAGATCAGGATTTCCTTCCCCTCAGAAACACTCTTGCAGCCTTTCAAAGCACAGCTTGAGCAAGCTTGGGAAGACAAGAGGCTGCATTTCTCAGCAATGTTCAAGAGCATTGCTGTTGGGTCTTATTCCTTCCCTGAGAAGCAACCCCGCTGCATTCCATCATACTCAGCTGGCTCTGCTGTTGCCTCTGGCACCAGAAGAGAACTAAAATAATCTTATCCCTGCCTGCTCTGCCAAAACATTGTCTTCTCAACCCTGATCAGGGTTAGCCCTTCCACTTTCAGGGGAATTCAGTTGTGCAAAGAGCAAAGATGAAAGTCCTGAACGAACTACGAATCAACAGAGTCTGAATGTCACTTGGAACTGTGGTCATTTACATGTTTGGAAAGTGATTTGTTATATTACCATTTAAAAAAAGACCCTACTATGACCTTCTCTTTCCTAGCAATTTTTTTTAAAGTATTTTCAAATGTTATTTTTCAACAACAACTTATACTTCTGCCCAGTAAAAGTGAAAACTGGTGGTTTTCAGAGCTGATTCAAGATCGCTAAAGCTTTGTTGACTCGACGTATGCCTGTGCTACTGCAGAGTAGCTGTCACTGTAGACAGCTGCAGACTTCAGAAGGGTGAATGTTTCTTTCAGGTTTGTTGCAGGTCTCACACTGTGTAATGTTCTGCCAAATCCCTGTCTACTGGAATCATGTACTTAGCCATTATTTTAAACTTGAATTAAAATCAAATTTCTTACATACTATGATTATAGAAAAAGGCTTGGAAATATGTCATAGGCAAACCCGAGAAACTTGGATGGCAAAAAAAGTCCCATATTCCAATAATCTGCATTTTACACCATTTAACTCAATCTGGCAATTTCCTTAGCAATCTGAGTCTCAGACTTTTGGATTATTCTGTTGGTTCTATTTGCTACTTCTATGATGTCTGTTAGTCATATTTCAGACTTCATGATTTGGACACAACTTGGCATGCAATACATGTACAAAAATTCTGAGTTTGGAATGCCTCCTGAATGTGCTGGTCCACTGATTCAAATTGCTATGGCTAGGAAAATAATTGCAAACATTTTAGAGGCTTAGAAAACACATCTGCTTTTTTTTCTGTACCTGACAATCCCAAGATTTAATCTCTACACAACAATAATGCTTTGTATATGTAATGTAGTGTCCTCTATAGTATTCTTACAGCCACTTGAAGTAACTGTAGCATAAACCTCACTCTGAAGTGTAAAATTTTGCATCATTTGATGCCAAGCATATTCTTTTTTTTTCCCCTTCCTCAAAAAAGTTTTCTTGGTGTATATTTGTACTGAAACAGACACATCTGTAGAAGGCTGAGGGCAGTTGGTGGTAGGTTTATTGCATGGGGTTTTTGGAAATCTGTTTCACAAAGCATGAATTATTTTCTGTTTGTGTAAAAATTACGGAGTCTTCCTTAGAGCNCAGGGTTTTTTGAAATCTGTTTCACAAAGCGTGTACACTGCAACACCCTCTACAATATATGGCAGATTACTGGAGTGTTCAAATTTCTTTTCTTTCAATAGCCTTGAACTCAAGCTGGAAAAAAAAATGTTCCTGATGTTTCTTGATTGCTATTAAAAATTCTATAGCTTTTCTGCATATCATCATCTCATTATTTTCTGTTTGTGTAGAAATTACGGAGTCTTCCTTAGAGCGGCTTTAACGTGGAGTAAACTATCTGCTAGCTATTTCCACATTTTTGGCATGATGTATGTTATTTACTGAGTCTATCAAAGCATCATTTAATTATAACATTCTTCACTTGCATACAGAATTATCTGGAAACTATGTAAGAAGTATTCTATAGAAAAATGTTGTATAAGAATGATCATACAGTAAGTATCTATATAAGGCACTATATAAGAAGTATGATGGACACAATATAATACAGTTTTAAAACATAGCTTTCCAGGTAACAAAATCATCTGTTTAAAAAGGAAGCTATTAGATGGTAATGCTCCATACCAACAGGTACTTCTTTTACATTCTCAAATTTATGTGCAGTGTGAGCTAATAGCAGGACTAAGTGGATGAGAGGACTCTTGGCTCTTCTAAATTTTTGTTTGGTTTAAGAATTTGTTTTGGGGAGTTGATGTTAAAGAGTATTGCTTCTTATACACAACTTTTTGAAGTAAATATATCCTTCCTGCATAATTTAGGGGTTTTTTTTTGAGCAAAATACACTCAGTGGTTGAGGGAAAGCAAATAGAGAAGCTTCTGTTAATGAAAAAAAAATAGACAATATTACTTAGGACCTCAAAATATTACGTTGTCACCTAGGAAGCTTAGCAGCTTTTGTGGTTACTTGGTTTATATGTAGCTTTGTAACAAGAACTCCATGTCATCTGAATCTGTATGATTTTTGCTAATGCAATAACATGGTATAATGTTTACTGTGACTGCAAGTTGAAGTGCGTTATGTGTGCCTGTGTTTTGCAAATGTGAACAGAGATATTTTAGATGTCAGCTGAAGGGATTCCAGAATGCATTACAGGGTAAGAAGGAAATTTGTTGCAGCTTATGTACACACAAAGCCAGAGCTGTGCTGGGATAAGAACCTCTGTGTCAATAGTTGCTTCTGAATAGTCGCTTTGAAAACTCTTACCTATGCTCTTTGAAATACTTTCCATTAGCAATCAAATAGCTGGCAGTAATTGTCAGCATGTAAAAACCTGTGTTGGGTCACATTGTTTCCATGTGTGATAGTCAGAAAAGTCTGGGCATAATTGCTAAAATGCCATTTGTAACCTTATGAAGAGTTTTCTCTTTCTGGTACTAGAAATACAAGGTCTCATTCTTGTTGGTTGAATGTGCAGGATTCATGATTTCAGTTCACTGCGTATTTCTGAGGATCATGTACCTCATCTTCATCAGTGTTAAGTTTCTATAGCAACTAGCATTTAAGAGTTGCTGTAAGAGTTGCTGTTAAGAGTTGCTAAGACAATAATGCATGTTGCTATTACTGTTAGCCTTTAAGAGTAATAGGGAAAATGTTTGAAAACAGATATCCCAAGTATTTTCACATGTACCTTCTGCATCTCTTAAAAAACTTGGACTGAGACCTTTGTATAGTGTAAGTGTATATTCATTTTAGTCTATATTCATTTAACTAGACATCAAATAATGTAATTATTTAAATTGGTCACAGTTTTTTTCAAAACACTGAGCAAGGAAGGAGGCAATAAGCACAGTCATTTGTGGGTTTCCCTCTGATCAGTGTGTATATAGCATTACCAATACAATTTAATGTGTTAACAGAGATAGAACAAGCCCAGTGAAACCCTGTTGCTTTAATCATTAGTGCAGTAGTCCAGGAGGAAGAGGTAGATTCTGGTAACAGAAGAGTGTTTCAGAGACCACTGCAAAGCACAGGAGACAGATACACTAAAATCTTTGCAGGAGGTTTTTCCATGAGTGGACAAGTATGGATAGCTGAACACGCATGGCAGAAGTAAGGAATGTGGTCAATTAATCCTTATTGATTCCTGTGTTATTATCAATATGACTTTTAAATCAACTACTTATTAGCTGAAAGATTCAATATGACTGTTTTCTTGATGCTGTGAGTATAAGTGGGATAGTGTCATTTTCCATGTGCCTATGTCCTGACAAAATCTAGTGTGGCAAATGAAAATTTTTCTCTTTGTTGAGTGGACTTCCTGGAACAAGTAAGGAGCAGAAGCTTCTCTCTGTGTATGCTTGTAGCTACATAGCAGGGATGTAGCTCTACTCGTGTGCATGTCTAGCTCAGCTGCATGTGACTCTGCATGCCACCTGGCTGCTGTCCTTCCACAGTGCTTGAAACAGCAAAGTCCAAAGTTTTGATGGACATTTATTAAAAATATATTGAAAGAAGTGTCTCTTTCAGGTTTGGAGGAGAATTTAACTGGTAAGTAAGAGTCTCTCAGTAAGATAGCTTAAGGAACATATTATTTTAACATAAAAATTCTACCTCAATATTTTCTAAATGGTGAGCTAAATGTTGTCTAAATATGGAGAAGATTTCCAGATAAATCCATGGCATCTCATAACTGTATAAGATTGGACATTGAAAGTGAGGATGGAAAGTGTGAGCTTTAGTTTTAACTGCTGGGTGCAACCTATTGTTTTCTGGAGATGTAAACAAGTGGTACTCAGTATTGATTCTGAGTCCGATCCTGTTGCCCTCGCTTGTCTATAGTCCTACTCATTTCATATACTGCAAGCTTTGTTTGTTCAGGTCAGATTTTACCAGCCAGATCTGAATATCCTTGATTCATGTGCTTGGCCAAACTTTATTTGAAGTTGTAAACCTCTTTTTTTTTTCCCAGCATATATTTTAATTAAGTATATAATATCTTAAATTTAATGAGGTATCTGAAAATGCCTGTGTTCATAGAAGACACATGAGATTACTCCACTAGACACATGTATCACCCAAATATAGGTGATGAACCTTTTCCTAGTAAGTTTTAAATTGCTGTAAGAGGAGAAAAAGATAATAAAATTTACACTTGCATTAAATTTGTAAACTCTCTGTTGTAGGAGAAAGTTTAATACAAGTGTCCAGCTGAATCACTCAGATTATGCTTCAGTTATTTTTTAATTTTAGGTAGCAATTCAGCTTTTTGATTTTATTGTGTTCTGTGTCATGATATCTCTAGAGGAAACATAGTGAACAGAAAAAAATAAGAGCGTTAGGCCACTTGGTGGTGTAATATGCAAAGGAAAACTAAACTGTCACCTTCAAGTAAAGGATATGTACATAATAGATCATTTTTATTTGCCTATTATCTCATTAAAACCAGTACAAGACATTACCATGAGCAGTTACTTTTTAAAGACCTTTAATTTGAAGCAGGTAGTCGAGTACATTTCATAGCATAAATTCTGGGTTTATCTCAGCTCCTGCTAAAGGGGTTTGTATTCAGGCTATTAATGGTTTGGTAGTTGGTTCAGAAATCCTGAACCAGTTCAAAGTGGAAAATCTATAACTTAAAACTGGAGAGGGCCACGTGGAATCTGCAGCCCACCCATGTGTGACTTTAGTAACAAGTTTGGTTTTCATCTGCTCACATTCACAGCTCAACTCTTTGTATATTGTACACATGACTGAGAAGCTGGGAGAAGCTGTGGCATTGCAGACCTTTGGGAGGCAGCTTGAACTGCACAAGCTGTGGCAAGGAAGCTGGGGTACTGGGCAGCAACAGTGCAGTATGCTCTCCTGCACATGCATGCATCTGCCAAAGACATGTGTGAGCTGGCACGGTGGTACTGAAACACATGTACGCTGGTGCAGTGAGTATCAAAAGGGAGACTCATCTGTGGAAGATGAGGATGGTGCAGCCCATTGATTTTTCTCCATGCAATAAAAAGAATGAAAGGTCCGACCTTCTGTCACCTTTTAGTTCAAGATTCTTTCAGGCAGGTACAAAATGTTTGAGCTCAGCAGGATGCCACAGGGTCTGCAGAGCAATGTGTGCAGCTGAAGGGACAAAAAATTATACTGTATGAGCTGGTTTTCATGTCAAGGGTGAAAAATGAGGATAAAAGAATCAGTATAATGTTGCTCTGCAAATTCTAGCAGAAGTAAACATTTTCCATGCCAAGTGGGACCTGCTAAGGAATGTCAGTTTTAGTCAAACTATTATTCTGAAATGGCAATCAGGATTTTCTTTTCTGGGGAGAGAGGAAATGAAGGAAAATGAGGAAGTTTCCATTTCTATTTGACAGAAACATGAAAATTGCAGTTATGTTTCATTTTCAGACAGAGAAAGGAAAAAATGTTTTGACTGGTATTTGGCTCGAGTTTGGCTTGGCTCTTTAGCCAACAGCCTAGAAATGAAGTAAAATATAAAAACAACTTAAGCTTGGGCTGCAGATATGATTTAGCCTTGTCCTTGATGACTGTAGCAAATCTAGGTACTAAAGAAAGTAGCTGGTACTTGTGAATGTTAAGAACAAGTGACACAGGGTACCAGCCTGGGAATTTAGCCTAGGTGAATTTATCTGTATCGTATTTTGTTCCTCTGTCAGTCCAGGATGTATAGTTGAAGTGCAAACTTCACAAGTTGACTGTAAGAGCTGTAAGGAGGGGCTTACTCTTTAAATAACTGTGGAGTACACTCCTGTGCTTCAGAACAGAGATGCCATGAGTGATGGTTGATCTGTTCTTACTGTGCTCGTTGGTATGGGTGATGACATCCTGGATCATGTTCTCCCACAATACCTTCGGCATCCACAGGTTTTTACATAAAGACCTGAAATATTTTTGACTTTCCCATAACAAGCCAGGTGGCAGATAATTGATCTCCTTACGTTGTACGTATTATCTCCTGAAACTTTCAAGTGGTACAGATGAGGGAAGGTGTAGTGTGGATGGGGAACACAGAGTTTGTAGCATACTTTTATAGCTCATGTGATATCCTCCACAATTTTGTTCTCTGAGTGAAAGCTTGAAGGAAGGCATCATAAACAGAGTGTACTGTGGGATCGCTTAACCCTTTCTATTGCTGATTACATGTAGCCAAAATAATGCTATTTGAATATCCAATTATTAAGTACCTATTGCAGGCTATGAATCTCTTAGATTCTCCTTAGAATTTACTGCTGTGTAGAAATTCCTAAAAACTTTCAGTTTAAGCTGCTGCCTTTTTTCTAATTCTGAACTCAGTAGAATACAGAGTCTTTATAAGAGATTGACTGGGATCATAAAATTGACAGTTGCAGAAAGGAAAGGAAATTAAATGGAAACTATGAGAGATTTGTCTGTCCAGGCTGATTTACTAGAACTCTGCACCAGTTCTAGTTCTACCGGAGTCTTTGTGAACTAGCCTGGTGTGGAATGAAGGGGAGACATGGATGCAGTCTGTGGGGCAGAAGATGGCTCCACTGTACTGATCATGCTTCTCTTTATTATGCCACTCTTCTGTTGAGAGGGTTTGCTGGAAAAAAAAATGTACTAAATGACAACTATATCATCAATTGTTTTTATCACCTTTAAAGAAAAAGATATCTCATTTGTTCAAGTGGGAGAAGGAGTTCAAGGATTTAAGTATGTAACTGTTCAGATGGAGTCTGTTTGGTTAGACCTAAATTCCTTATGTCATTGCTCATTAATGTTGTTGTACCAAGTGTTTATGCATGAGTGTCTGAGAAGAACTGGATGTGATCAATTCAAAATGGCCTTGTCAGACTGCATGAAGAATTCACTCTGAGACATATATAGAAATGCATGCTTTATGATTTATTCTGACAGGGTATTCACATTGCTGCTTTAAGTATTTATCCAAATCTTTTCACAGTAGATGATCAATTAGTGCTTTACTTATTCTTTCTATTAATTTGGAACATGAAAACAACAATATGGCCACTTCTCATAGGATTTTTATGTATTGTATGAAATGAAAGCAATCAGATCAGTGATGGGTCTGGTTCTGTCACCAATAGGTTCTTTGGAGATCTGCCCCTTGTTGCAGTGACTTCTTTTTCCCCCTCTAGTAGAAGGTTAACTGAATTACAGCACTCTTTAGGCCCCAGGGCAAGAATCAAATTCTAATCTTGGAACTGGAGTGGACTTTTTGTGTAGGTTTTTGTAAACCCTTCATTCCCTTCTGCAGTCTTCTTCTCTCCAAACGAGACTACTAATTCTAAAAATTGCTTAGCAGGTTATGAAAGTTTGCAGAGAGTTGCATTAGGCAGCTTAAATATGTTGTGGCATAGTTATATCCTGATGTTACATCCTGATGTTGAACATTTATTTCTTTGAAGGACTTTGTCTTTCATGATGTGGATGGAATGATCCGATATTAAGTTTTAAGCTCATGATTTGTTTTTCACCCTGTCTTAGGCCAGGTGGCTCCACAGACTGACTGGGCAATAATGTGTTATCTTTTTTATCAGTGTTTTCAGTTTTCTGTCCTTCATTTCATTCACATGCCCTTGTTTTTCCATACAGAAAAATGTGAATTTCAGTCATAGTTGCCCTCATGGTAAACCTTTTTGGGAAACCCAAACTGTGTATAACCAAGCTAGCCAGTGTTTTGCCCTAAAAACATAGTGGTTTGAGTCATATGACTTCTTGCCTTCAGTGGTTTTTGTTGGGTTTTTTTTGAGCATTTTTTCTTTGTTGATGCAGGATGTAACTTGAAAATGCATATTACAGAGAATAAATTAGCAGAAAATGGAAATATACTAATTATATTTGTTTTAAGGCAATATGATTATCCTAGTGGAAAGAGCCCAAATTGTGACATTCTGAATGCCTGGTGCAGCTACATTTTTTCTCTTAAACCTTGTCCTTATTGAAATACCTGAGTGCTAGAGCTATTTCTAACTGTAGCTCCCCTCTCTCAAGCTACTCCTAGGAACTGTTGCAATGCTGTACATAAGAAGCAGTTCAGGAAGGAGTTTTAACCATACACTAGCTGGCACTTTCAGAGTGCTTGCTGGACCAGCAGTATGTCTGGAAATGTTTGTTTCAGATCTAGAAGGGAAAGTTGCTATTTTTTTTCCTGCTTTTTATAGAACCTGTTTCTCATTTTGCAAGTGGATGCTAGATAAACAGGGTAATGCAACTTCAGAAAAAAAGAATTTTACATTTTTGCTGATTTAATTGGAGGCATAAATATAGGAGTCATACTTATTCAGCTGAAACCTTGTATTTATTGTTACCTACCAGAATTCTTGCTTTATAGTACAGAGCAATGCTTTACAGTTGCCAAGTTTCACTGGAGATGAACTGATAATCTCTGGCTGTAAGTTGTAAATTGCTTTGGGATAAAAGGTACTGTATAAATGTAAATTGCTACCTTATTAAATGCAAGTGTAGCATAACATGGTTTTCAAATTACTAATGAGTATTTTATTTGCAAGTCTGATGGCTTTTTTAAGATAAAACTGCATTGGGTTTATTTAATCAGCCCAGAAGGTTCTTATCTAGCGCATTGTAATACTTATTTTTATCACTATAAACAAACATTATTTGGAAGAACTGCAGGATAAACTAAGATAAAGTTTACAGTGCTTTTGTTAGTCTTAGTGTTTTGATTACCATTTAGGTTGCTTATTTTTCTCTTTAAATTAAAATCAATATTTTATGGTAATACTTACTAAAATACATCTTTTGTTTCGGTCTTGTTGCTGTTTTTAACAACACAGAAGTCAAAATGTCGTAGAATTTATTCTGGATGTGCAAAATGATTAAAGACATTAACATCAAAAGCACTGTAAATGAGAAGATCATTTGGGGCATATTTAACTGAAGTACTGATTAATACCATTTTAAGATATTTCTGTATCGTTCCTATTACTTCCATTCCTTCCCCCCATTAATATGCTTGGCTTTACTAGGGTGAAAGAACAAAAATCAATGAGATTATAATTTAAATGAGTGTTCTTGTCATTAGGCTGCAAAATCATTAAATTCTTCTCAGTCTAATTGTGGTTGTTAAAAAGTCCTAGGAGCTCAGTTCTACCTGACTATATTTACCTCTCATTTGAGCAAACATAAGAATACAAATACACATTCACATACCAACAGCTGAAACTTGATAGGTAATGCGCTTAAAATTATTTTGTTCCACAGAATTACTTTATCCAGGGAAGAAATGGAGGAAAATAGCAAGATGTTAAGTAGAAATTGCTTAGGAAGAAGGACCATAGCCAAGTATGTCCTTGTGTGATGTGAACAGGGGAGAAACTCCAAGATAATTTGAAACTATGAAGTTCTTTTACAGTTGTTTGAAAACCAGTAAGCAAAGGTTGATGAAAAGAGATAAGACAAAGTAGCAAGGAAATCCATTAAGGCTTAAAATAATGGTACAGTAGGTATTCCTGCAGCATGTAAAAACTGGGGTTTGTTGGACACTGAACTTTGAGCAGCTCCAACATTGTTTCACCTTGTGCCGAACTGCACTTCATTCACAACGTGTACTTACATACTAAATGATGTATATAAATTATGAGAGTTTTATGCATGTGCAGTTTAGCAAGTCTAATTTCACTCCCAGAGCATGTTCACGTCAGGTAAACACTGTCATTCTGTGTTTTGATTTGATTCATTATTATTCTTACATAATTCATGACGTAAAACATGGGAAGGAGTAGTGCTAGTGCAGCATAGGCAGTGTGGTGAAAACTGAAGCTACATTTTCCAGAGTTGCGTTGCTTAGCCAATATCGTGCCCAAAAAGGAACAGAAATCAGTAGCTCTGCACTTGCCATGAGTACACATCAGTTGAAGGGATATTGAATATCTATAAATATCTACCAAAATGAAGCTGTGTTTATGTCCTGTATTGGTACATCTAAGGCAGCAAAGACAGAAATGATGTGGGCACTTTAACCTGTAGTCTTCTCAGAATTTTGTTGGTCTGTGCTGCAGTCACATCTTTCTTTTGCTGTATCACCATATTGACAGGAGGAGCCACCCTACCTGAAAGTACCTATTTTCCTTCTACCAAGAAAGCTTATTCTATGAATGTAAGATTCAAAGCACTTGGCAGCCAGGATGAGCCTCTGGTTTCCTAATACCACCATCTTGGCTACTGTGTAAGAGAATTGGGATTGGGTTTTACAAGGTTTAAAATACTTGAATCCTCATGTCAGCCTTGGTAGGTGGGGATTTCACAGCACTAGAGATCAGAAGTTGTTATATCTGTGGCCCAGCAAGAGAGAAGAGCAAAATAGACAGGACCACTGTTTTTTTCTCAGGAATGTTACATAGTTCATGAACAGTTAAATGCTGCCTCCTTGGAAGAGTTTAGTTTAGTTCAAAAGGAAAAAAAAAAAAAAAAATTATTTTACAGTTATTTGTTAGCACAACTCCTGGAGTGTTTTCACCAAAATTCATTCAAAACTCTTTTTTTTTTTTCTAGAAATCAAATTACTTTAGGATTACTTCATTGCAAACAGCAGAAGAATTTGAGCTCTCTCTTGGCTTTCATTATAAATAACTCTTGAGTTCTGTTCCATAGTCTTCATTTGCTACTGCCTGCTGCAGCCTTCAGCTCCTGAAAGTTCAGGAGAAGTAAGTTCAACGTGTATTTTGTATCAGCAGTGAAAATATGCCGCTGAATGACACCTATGCAATCAGGAAGTCAACAGAGCAGAATCAAGCTTATTGTTGACTTCCACATGAAGGCCAAAAGTGAAGCACTGCAGCCAGACTTCTGAATGATTTGTACTGTTCACTAGCACATCCATCTGCATAAATCTGCTTCCTTGCAGAATTTAGATGAATAGAAATGCCTCCTCCCTTGCTTTATTAATGTCATTTATTTTTAATAGAGAGGAAAATTGAAATAAGTTCTTTATGTGAAATCTGTTGAGGAAAGGAATCTGGGGAAAAAAAAACCCTTAAAAGTTAATTTTTTTTTATCTTGAAATCTTGTGCTTGGTAAGTGTTTAAAAATTTCTGGCAGTCCTGTTAGTAAAAATAATTATTCACAGCCTTCTGGGTGTTGTGGATCTTTTCATTTTATATGTTCAAAAGAAAGGGGGATTCTTCCAAATCCTCAAATGTACAAAAGTACATTAATTTCATTTTCATCACATTTCTTCATTGCATTAGATTTGCATGGATTTTTAACCAGAGATTTAGCAGTAGTGTGGGCAGGCAAGCTCTTTTTTTTTGCCTTTTAATTTTTTTCCAGGAGGGCATTTTGGGTCATTTTAGATGAAAGAAACTTCAGTTCATGCTATTATGTTGGTTTCCTGGTTACGGTTCGGTTTTGATTCCTCTTCTAGAGCACACACAAAAGGGAAAAATGTCAGCAACTATACTGGACCTTTGGGTTGTTGTGTTCCTTTTTAATTTTAGCACAGACTCTTGTTAATATTTTTGAACAGCATCAACCTTCTCAGGTCAGTCCCACTGATTATCTTTTGAGCAGAAAGATATTTATTAATGGGCTGCTTATGTAGAAGTTATTCTGCTGGTCAGTGTAACTAGAAGTGATGGCTCTTGTTTGTTTGGTGAGGGGAATATGGTTCCCTAGTAATAGAGAAGACTCCCCCGGGTTAAGTAAATGCAAGATAACGCTGCCACTGATGGCAGATACTCCAAGAACTGCATTATGCAGAGGCTGTAAGGATGGCCACCAAACAAGCATTTTTCCAATAGGGTCATTGTTCAGGGCTCAGTGTAATGTGAAGGCACAGGGGGAAAGGTTGGGCAGTGTTTGCATGGAAAAGGAAGTTCTCGATAATTCCACTGCTAGTGAATACTCCATATAGCATCTGAATTATTGCAGTGAGTGTATTATGTGTTTTGGATAAACAGATTTTCCCAAAGGAACATACAAAAGTGCATTACATCTACTGCAGGTGCAATGATGAATCATATTGCTCTTTTCTAAAAAATTATCTAAATATACTAGAAAAAAAAAAAAATTGTTGGCCACTTACATGGGTGCTTAGGAAGAATATTTTTGAAAACAGAGCTGTAGGAACTTCTGTGTCCGTAGCAAATCTGGTTATATTCTTTCTTCCCTGTTTATTTTTAGCCAATGAATGTAGATGTTGCCCTGTCTTTTTCTAATCACGTGGCTACTTGCTCAATGTTTTACAATGGGTCTGTTTCTCTGAGAGTGACTGGTACTCTGAGTATTCTTGATGACAACTGTTACTTCATAAATGCAGGATATTAATAGCCTAGGAGCTTTATTATTTAAAGTTTTACAGGTTGTTTCTGTTAGAGAAGAAATCTTTATGTGGAAAGACGCATAAAAGTAGTTCCTTACTCACAGGCAATACATATAGTACTGATATCTAAACATGGTTGGGATCAAATGGCAGCAAATAATTTCTGGGCTTATAGTTTGTAGTCCTTTGTTTTAAAAAGTGCATGTGTTCTCTTGCTTTGTCTCAGAGATGTATTAGCATGCCTTTCTTCCTATGTCCTTGACTTTCCTGCTGCCTATTTTTTTTTTCCCCTCTGGCTGCTTCAAGTTACCTTTATGTAGTTGCATGTGACTGCCAAAAATCTTCAGGCTGCTTTTAGTACTCAAACAGGAAGGAAAACCTCAGTCCACCTGGCCCAACTTCTAGAGCTTTAGGGCTGCAGAAACTGTGTTGGGAGTGGTAACTGCCTTGTTCAACTGTTACCATGAAAAAATGGCTGCTAAGATGCCTGTCATAATGGCATGTGGCTACTGTACCTGTTAGCCTGAAGGCAGTTTAGAAGACTGCCAGTAGGTCAAACCCCATTCCTAGGGAGCTGCCTGATCTCCAGTTTAACATTTTAGCCATTAAGGCATTGAAGAACTTGAGCGCCAGTTTCATGCATCTGAAGACCTTGGGAAGACAACTAGAAGGCATTTGTGTACAGCTTATACCACTTGGAGTGTCAGTGTTGTGTACCTGCTTTGTGACTCATTTTATCTGAGCGTATTATTCAGATTTTAGGTCAACATTGATTCTCCAGCAATACTACATAGGTTTTAGATTTGGATATAAATGCAAGGATATCTAACATGATTTCAGATTTGATAACGTAGGAACTACTGCTTCTCTGTGGAACTGAAACTGCATGTTTGGTTGGTTGGTTTAGTTTCACAAGCAGGTACACGTTTGCTTAACAGTAGGGAGAATCCACATGGTGGCTAATATATCCATACTGATCTCACAGAGGAAACCTTGCCACCATCATATATAGTAAATAGTTTCTTATACTTCGTGATTATATATATACATATTAACAGCTTGTTCAATTTCATGTTCCTGTGACAACCATTACTGCTTTTTTATGGATTCTGATAGCATTAGGCCTATTTTTTTTTTAATTAATATGAGAATATAACACATTAAAAGGTTATCTGTCTGATGTGTACTCTGGTGGCTGCTTTGTTGCTGTAGAGGTCAAGGCTTCATTGTCCTAGGTGTGATAGCTGCCTACAGAAGGATGGCCCTTACCCCAAATATCTTGCTAAGTGCAAAGCAGAATGGAGCTACATCTTATATTTTGGTGATGTTGTGACTCAGATTATTTTCTTATACCTTTACCTAGACATATTTTCAGTGACTAAAAATGTGATTTACATCAGTTCCCATTAGAAAGCTAACGTTTTTAAAACTTAGGAAGAATGTCCATCTCAGAGTTTCATTTGTTCATATATTTGTACTTGTGTGATCTATCGTGTGCCTGGATTAAAAATAAAGCACAAAGAGTCGCTAGAACCCCCAGTGCTGCACAGGGTTGCTCTTGTGTTGATGTACAGCAGGACAGGTGCTTTCAGGGATCACAGCTTCACTGGGACTGTTGTGCTCAATGGATCTACCACTTGTGAGAGGCGCTGAATGGGTTCATTTTGTATTTATAAATATTAATGAGTTGGGAGCGAGAGGTCAGAATATTGTTGAAGTAAATAGTATCTGGGAATATGGAAAAAAAAGAGATTGCTAGGACTGAGCTGCTATTCTGATGCTGTTCCTGTGTTTATCATCCAGTGACGAGGTGTCTGCATTCTTAGATGATTTGGGAGGGGCAGGGTGTGTGGATTTGTGTCAGTGTTTTATTTGCATTGTTTGTATTATTTTACAGTGACATATATCAGCCTTTCTTTAAATGCAATTCTTCTGATGCAACACGAAACTTTATTTTAATTATTTAATTGTTCGGGGCTTTTGTTCAAGTTTCTTCTCTCTACCCAGTGCTAATTAATTATGCTTTTATTCTAGATATTACACAGTGCAAGTGAAGCAGTCACTGAAAGATTATTTGTCATAGTGAAGGGAAGAATGAAGATCTTGTGATATATGAATATATAATAATAGGACAGTGTTGCAATTCAGAAAAACACAATGGGCAATTTAACTTATATAAGAAGTAAATATTATGCTATAGAAAGTTCTCTTTTATATCTTTACTATAATATAAGCTGGTATAAAATGCTCTTTTTTAAAAGAGCGAGTAATTTTGACTAAATACATGGAAACTGTGCATAGTTAGCAATCACTATTCTCATCATAGCAGCAAAGTTAAAATATCTAGTGTTACTTTGGGGATACTATTTTGGATGAAAGAATGCTGTGTTTCAAGGCTAGTGGAAAGTATGAGTAATGCTTTAAAAATGAAGCATTCTGGATGTTTTATGCGTGGAGTTTCTGCCATATCACTATACTTAGTCCTGGGTTGTAAATGAGCTTGAGCCCTACAGTTCCTTTTATGAGATGTTTAAAGGTTGCGTCCCTTTTAGGGGTTTTATTCCTAAAAGTAATGAAGTTGAAATAGCTTCCTCTTTTCTATGAGAGGCAAATATTGAATGCAAATACAGTTGCTTTCCATAGCAGTTCTGTTTTTATTGACAGTTTGTCCTGAGGTATTTGCCTGTTTCCTTTGCTCTGTCTGTCCCTGATAGTTCATAGGATCACAGGGTGTCTGGGGTTGGAAGGGACTCTGGAGATCTTCAAGTCCAACCCCCCTGCCCGAGCAGGACCATATAATCTAGCACAGGTCACAAAGGATGGCATCCAGGTGGGTCTTGAAAATCTCCAGAGAAGTAGACTCCACAACGTCTCTGGGGAGCCTGTTCCAGTGCCCCGTGACCCCTAAAGTAAAGAAGTTCCTCCTCATGTTGAGGTAGAACTTCCTGTGCTCCAGCTGACATCCTTTTTGCCTCGTCCTATCACAGGGCACAGTGAGAAGAGGCTGCCCTCCTCCTCCCAACACTCAGCCCTCAGATATTTATAAACATTTATCAAATCCCCTCTCAGTCTTCTCTTCTCCAGACTAAAGAGCCCCAGGTGTCTTAGCCTTTCCTCATAAGGCACGTTTTCCAGTCCCTTCATCATCCTTGTAGCCTCTCTTGGACTCTTTTGAGTAGATCCTTGTCCCTCTTGAGCTGGGGAGCCCAGAACTGGATTCAGTATTCCAGGTGAGGTCTCTCTAGGGCAGAGTAGAGAGGGAGCAGAACCTCCCTCGATCTGCTGTTTACAACTGTTACCCCAGCTGCTTACAAGCAGGTGTCTGTTTAGAGCTGATGTGAAGAAATGACAAATGAAGTTGCAGTTTGAAGCAGTGGTCTTCTGTTAAGTGATCTGCTAGTTCCTTGGGTTCTGCCCTTTGGTCCTGTGACAGTGCAAACGAGTTTGAACAACACTGGTTATAGAAGTTGTATTTCTGGGATGATGATGGAATCATTGAACCACATGAACTGTCTATCCAAAAGGAAGAGTCACTCTTTGAAACAGTTTGTTCTAGAAGTCTTAGCAAGAATCTGATGAAGTCAGAACGATACAATGAAAGTAGTTAAATTAGAGAGTTTTATGAGAGGAAGCAAAACCAGGAATGAAGTCAGGAATGGGAGACAAGGAAAGCATGACTTTGAAGTGGAAGCAAGACCATACTTCCTAACTCCCTGGGATGAAATGGTGCAGGCAGTAAGCATGCCTTGTTCTTAGTAAACTTTTCTCTGAAAAGTTGTTGTGAATAAAGGACAAATTTGTCAACTTCACAATTTGTTTGGAGAGATTGAAGTGNGAAGTTGCAGTTTGAAGCAGTGGTCTTCTGTTAAGTGATCTGCTAGTTTCTTGGTTTCTGCCCTTTGGTCCTGTGACAGTGGAAGCGAGTTTGAACAACACTGGTTATAGAAGTTGTATTTCTGGGATGATGATGGAATCATTGAACCACATGAACTGTCTATCCAAAAGGAAGAGTCACTCTTTGAGACAGTTTGTACTAGAAGTCTTAGCAAGAATCTGATGAAGTCAGAACGATACAATGCAGAGAGAAAAAATTTGTAAACCAAAAGCACAAAGTAGAAAAAGAAAAATCATGATACTGTCATTATCAGAAAATAAATGAAAGAAGTAGTTAAATTAGAGAGTTTTATGAGAGGAAGCAAAACCAGGAATGAAGTCAGGAATGGGAGACAAGCAAAGCATGACTTTGAAGTGGAAGCAAGACCATACTTCCTAACTCCCTGGGATGAAATGGTGCAGGCAGTAAGCATGCCTTGTTCTTAGTAAACTTTTCTCTGAAAAGTTGTTGTGAATAAAGGACAAATTTGTCAACTTCACAATTTGTTTGGAGAGATTGAAGTGATATTTCACAGGGATGTCTTCCCTTTTTTATAAAATTTTAAAAACTGCATTTAATTCATATGCTGAAAGTTATGTGGGTAGCAATTGGAAAGGATGGTTTCTTGAAAGATGCAAGGCATTTGGGAAACCAGATGAGGACAGTGGTGTAAAGAAATCGGTTTTTTTTCCCGTGAAAGATATTGGAAATCTTCACCACAGAGAAGTTCAAAGTCACAGTTTATAAAGTTATTGTTTGCAGTGCAAGTGTGGAAACCAACATTGTCATTTTTCACTCATGTTCTGCTCTGCAGCCTAGAATCCTGGAGAGCTTTGGAAAGCCATAGCTAACATTGTAATGGTGTATGGCTTTACCACGGTGTGAATTCCTTTTAATGTCAGTTTCTCTATGGGGGATTAGCCACCACAGATGTCACAGATCCTGGGAATATCTTCCATGACAAAAAAAGGAAAGCTGGCATCTCAACTGTCATTCAATAATCTACAGACTCGTTAATTTATGTGTTTTATGATATTTGATACCTACAGATACAACAAACCTGTTCTTCAAGTGCTTGCTGGTTTGATTGCAAAATGTCTATTAATTTATGTTCTTGTAGAATGGCTAGATTATAAAATACCATGTTGTCTTTGCTTTGAATCTTCTAACACACCAGTGGATAAATCAGAAGTGCTGTTCTTCCCATTGTATAGATCTTAATGCAAGCTTCTGACTAATAATTTCTCACTCCCTTTTCTCTCTCTCTCCTCCCTGTGTAATGTAAGTCTAAAATGATGATTAAGGTCAAAACAAGTTTATGCCAGTTAAAAACAGACATATGGAAAGTTCCAGCACTGAGCCCCATAAGCTATGAGGGAGGAATTTATAGCCTCGCAATGCTCCCAGCGCTTCTCTTTAATTAACTACTCTAAGCATCCTAAAATTCCTGACAACAATCTGCCCAACAACAGGGAACCCTCTAGATCTGCATATAGTAGCAATCACTCTGCCCAACAGTATTCTATATAGATGAGTATATCAGGTGTTCTGTGACCTCCCAGGAAACTGTCACACTTCTTTGTTCTGGGTTGAAGATGGGAAAAAGAAGTTTTGCTCTTACTGAAAGAAAGTATATCCTGCCCTCCACTTTACTAATGTTACTTCTAAAGGCATGTTTGTTTCTTTGTTTTTATGAAATAGCCAAAAAGACAGAATTCCAGAAAAGATTTATCTGTATCTCTTGTAGCCACAGCATGACAAAGGGAGCCCATGCTTATTTTTTCATCATCTACCTGTTAGAAGCCTGAGGTTCTTTTTTTCAGAGGTACAGATTTCCAGAAACTTCACCCTATAAATATGTCCACCTGTATTTGTTCACAGAGATATGACCTCACATTTGGCTTTCTTTAATTGTATATAAATTACCTGTTCTTGCTATGATTCAGCTCTCCATCAATTGTTACCTGCAAACTCTTGTAATAACTACAAAAATATGACACATCATAAAGAAGTTTTGTACAATTGTCATCGATTATTATAGTGACTAAGCTTGTAGAGAGTTTGGTCCTTCTTTGGTGGATGTGTCCAAATTGACTGGCCTGAGGTGTTACTTCCATCACAGAACTTAGGGGAAGCCATAGCACCTGCTGAGATTCAGAGTAGACATTTTCATGATTAACTTGCTTTGTGCTGGCAGATTATTTGCTTTCAGACTGACCAGTTTAAAGCAATATTGGATATGTTTACAAAGGTGTCTGCAGGGTGTAAGGTTTTGGGGACTCACTGCAAAAAGGTACAGAAAATTGAAGCTCTTTGGTCATTGAAATCCTAATGTGTGGTTGCTACAGTGTTATTAAAAATAATTAATGACATATTTATTTCCATGAAATAATGGTACTGTCTTTGGTTGCAAGTTTCAGTTTCTCACTGTCAAAGATAAGTATTGATCAATTTACTGTTGTGGAAAAAGTGCCTGGAAATAATATGGCATTTGGGAGGTTTAGGTATGGTGCCTTTCCATTTCATTGGGTGAGACAGTGGTTTTGGTTAAGGAAGAGGGTAAAAAGCAGTGTCTGAGTTACATTACTTCAAAATCTTTGTCATCTTAGCCTATATTTCTTTCCTTTTGAAGACCAATTCCCAGCCATCCCCTTGTTTCTTTTTTTACCTCAGTCCTTGACCCTATTATTACACCGTTGAACCCCCTGATGTATGTACCTTTCTTTGACACTGGCCAGATTGGGTCAGCATCTCAGATAAGGATGTTTCATTGTTTTGTAAAATACCATACATATGAGAGAATTTCTGAGAGTTTCTAAAGGCAGTTAGATATCAGAATGAAAAGCAGTTTTAACTGAATACTTCACTCTCTTTCTACCTTTGAAAATCTCACTGTATAATAATATTTCCCTCTGGAGCTGTCTGAATAAGAAAGATAACAGATGTCTGTATCGTGATTGCTTACCCAAGACATTGCTGTGTAAATCTACTAAGTGAGGATCAAGATACTTTGTGATATTCTCTACCATGTCAAAACAGTGGCTAAATCTTTTCACTGAAGTGGTGATTAGGAAATTTGTATTGAATCCAAATAGTCCCTAATTGCCACTACAAAGAAGTGCCTTCATTGCAGTATTGTTTGTGGCACATCTTGTATGCAGTACAAGTTGGAATAGCATGCATTGTATAAAGAGTTTCAGTATCAGCTTTATTAATTGAGGGAGAGAATTTGAAAATTCTGGTGTATTAACATGCTAAATACATTTCTGCTTTCTGGAGTTTCATATAGTTTTGTTTAGAAATGACTCTACCAAAGGCAATGTTAATAGAGGGAATAATTAGCTATTTTTTCAAACTCTAGGTGTATACAAGCACTTTTTCTGCTTACTTTAACAAATAAGTAGGACAGGTTCAGTAAAACAATATGTAATGTCTAAGGAAACTGGAAAACATGAGCTGGTTCTATGAACAAAAATTTTGTAAACTGCCTATGTGTCCTAGTCCCTCAGGGAAACATTTACACCCGTGAATGAGATTTAGCCTGCATCAACACATCAAAATTGTGGTGCCTTTGTTTCCCAGATCCATGTACTTGAGTTAGCTTTAATCTTCAGTAACAGGAGTAGCAAAGATGTCATGTATAGGCTCTAAAAAGGAGCAGCAGCTCCTTAGTGTCCACTAAGTGGATTGTATCTCATTTTGTAGCCCGCAATATAGTTAATGGCAGGTGACTTTAGTAATGTTTTTAATTGGACCCTTTACATTAACTCCAGCAAAAGCCAGTGTAATTCTGCTGTCATCTTTTCTGTGCACGCCTGCTGTTTTGACTCAGATCAGTGCAGTTCTTGTGAAAATGTTATTTCAGGCCTGTCAGATGAGAGAGACATGCTTGGATGTGACCCTACAATCATGGGTGACATATTTGTGGTTCAATCCTGAACAAGAGCTAAGCTTGTCCTAACAAAATGGGCAAGAAGAAATTGTATTTTAGCTGTGTGAGTCATGACAAAGTATAAAAATTAAACAGAAGGTCACCCATACCTGGTTCATAACATCTCTGAACTCCAGGTTGGTGGAGGCTGGGAGGTTAGTAGACTGGAGAATCAC
>VWZY01002909.1:105422-111621 GCA_013399075.1 Chloroceryle aenea
ACTCAAGCACCATTTCTTTCGACATTTCCTATCTGTGAATGTTTGACTTCTGCAATCTTTTACAGTAGATCTTTAGTACTTAATGTAGATACAGAAATAGAAATCCTTGATGAGAGTGCAATTTGCATGTATATAATTGTGTAACGTTAACCTAAGTATTTCACCAATTCCAGGCCAGCTGGATTCAGTAAACCTTACTATAACCTTCTATTAGAGTTCCCAGGAAACCAATCCTATGGCCAAAGATAGCTATTAGACTACATAGGTCTTAGATTTTTTTCATATATAACTATATGTCTCTAATGTAGTTATTTTTAAACAATATATCTAAGAAAATTGCATGATTCTCTAGAATGTCAGAAGTATAAAACAATACCTTACCTTCACTGTGGTGAAGTGCTGAACTGGTGCTAAGTGGATATACTGCAGTGCAGGATTTGGATCCTGGGTTCTGTAGAATAAGCAGGTCTGTACTCTGATAGTGATGGAACTATCCCGAGTATATAGAAAGAATTATAAAATAGTATTGCTATCACATATATAATGTAGACATTTATAACTATTCACAGCTATAATTTATTCATTTTATAAGCTGTACATTTTTAAGATTTCTGCATTCATACTTTTTAATTGTTTTCTTTAAAGAAAGACATAAAAATATTTTACCTCTCACAGAAGTCATGGAGAAGAGCTTGCAAAGCTCTTCTAAAGAAGAAAAATAATAAAAGTAAAAAGAAAAAGAATACCATCAAATTTTTTCACGTGTGACTTTCCAAAAAGATCACAAAGAAGGCTTTATTCACACCGTAAGACAAAGAGTTGTCAATTGTTTATAATATTGTGGTAGGGTATAATTGTCACAGAAACTTCTTCTTACCGGAAATAAATCCACCAAAAACTATTTAGATTCTACTGCATGGAAACCTATTTGAGCAGGTGGAAAAGTTCCCATAACCCCCTGGCTAGTTACATTTCCAGTAAGGAAGGCCTTTTTCCCCTGCAGGCACGTGTCCTGCATGGGAATGTTCTTGTGCTTGCAGGGGATGTTCTCGTGCCTGCTAGCTGCACAGTTCCTCACATTTCATTCTTCATACCAATAGCCAGCTCAGATCTTTCTTGTCATTACTAGACTGAAATTACTTTTCTCATCACAATCGTGTTGTTTTGTTTTTTTATTTTTAAGTAACAGCTCGTGGCTTCTCATTGCCTTTCTGTGTCATGAGTACACATTCTTCACATACTGCACATAAGAAGGTGGACAGAGCAGTGTGGAATTGACCCAGGAGAGGTTTTTGCCTCCTTCAAGTTTTTGCCTTAGAGACATCCTCTCTAATTTTGCCTTTTCTCCTTCGGTTAACATTTCCTCCCATTCATCCACAGCCCTCTGTGTCAGTGAGTACACTTCCCATGCTGGATTCATGGGACTTCCTTTAAGCTAAAATGTTTGTACAGGATTATACCATATGGATACAGCAAGTCATATAGGCCCAGCTCATGGATCTTTTAACATGGCCTATGTTCCTTCTTCAAGGGTTGTCCTGCAGTAAGGTCACTAATTATACTTCTTTAAAAGTATACCAAGGGATACCAAGAGTCTTTAGTTCTTTCACCCCCACCCTCTGCAGCTTTAGGTCACACATAATGGAGATGTGCTGTTGAGTGTTTTGAAGAGAACACTTCTAGTTCAGACTCCAAAAGTAGTGGTAATGGAACTTGTATTCTGTACTTCTGCTGGAGTGATGGAAATTAGTACATTACCTGTGCTGGGACTTAAAAGAGGAACTTGGGGAAGATCCTGTGTCTCAAGGGATAAAAATGGCATAATGAAATTTTTATCAGGGTGATTTTTGAACCTGTCTTCTCTGAATTAGAACATCTGATCTTGCTGTTACAGAAGTGCTGGTTTGTGCTCAGGAGCACACCAGCTGAAGAACAGATGTCAGAATTTGAATTCTGTGACTGCAGTGTTTTTGGGCTGTGTACTCTAAGCTCCCAGTTGCGGTAATCAGACATGAGGTGAAGCTTGGACAAACAGAGTGTCTGGTGTACAGTAGAGCAAAATGCCAGAATCCCAAGGAGAGCACCAGCTGTGCTAGTTGTATAGCCAGGAGCAATTATAGCCGTGTCTGGGTGACGTAAATCTGAGTGAATCAGCTTTAGTGAGCTGCGAGGTGTGTCCGTCTAAATTCCGTGCCTGCAGCTCAACAGCTTTGGGAATTTGGGTAGGCATCTCTGTACAGTACTGTGTTGTGCCATGTGCATGTACTAACTCTGGGCCATCTCACCTCTGAAGTGTTTTTGGTGCACTCTGTTCCAAAGTACCCACAGGTATATCACGTGTGACTGCCAGGGTAGCGGAAATCAGCTGTTGTTACGGGCCATGTGCAAAGGACCGCTGCTTGTTAAATATGTCTGTTGTAGTCTTCCCAGGTATCTTGGCTCAGGCCCTGTCACTACTGGTAATACTTGTGAGATGACTGTCCACTGTCTAAGAGCTGACCAGGTCATCTTATTTAGTTTTTTTGCTGGTTTGTGTTGTCATGTGCTCTCATTTTTTTGTGGAGGTGAAATGGAATCTGCCAAGTACAGCTGTTGACCCGTCAGTTAGGCAAGAACCCACATTTTCCTCATATAATGTAAATGCTTATTCAGAAACATTTCCAGACTGCTGCAGTCTGTAACATTCTCAATGGCATCAGATATGTGAAAACCCAAAGCTTTTAACAGTTTGACTGCATAATAGGTTTATCTCCTAAGTCACACCTGTGGGACAACTGAGATAATTTCTTTGTCAGTAGTGCCAGAGGTGTAGTGGTCTGGATCGTATGAGAGGTTTCTTGTCCTTGGCTGGCTTTGTCAAAAATCACTTCTGATGTGTTCATGAAGCCTATATTTTAGACACTGGAGGAGAGATGGATTTTTAGAAAATGCCTTCTTAAAAATAAGCATTTGGTTTACTGCTGTATTTCTACTTCGAACTAATTCAGCTGCATCAGCATGGTTCTTCTCCCTTCCTCACTGTCTCTTTTAACTCTGCCTTTTTTAAGTAGTTTTTGTCTTCTTTGCTGACATGTAGCTTGTTGGGGTTGAATATTGATCTTTCTTTTCATTTTTTACCCCAGGTATATTCCCCATAAGGTATCTCAAGGTTGTTTTCGGATTTAGCTGCTCTGTGTTGAGTCTCGTGCCCTCATCACCATTACAGTATCCCTCCTGCCTGAGAAAAGAGAGGAATCGGGTGCAGGGAACACAGAGGGGATTCTTTATTAGAACAGCATAAGCAGAGGCATCTGCCTTTCCAACTTTTAGACAGAAAAAGAAGGCCTGTGTTGCACAGTGTTTCCACCAGCGTATCCTTAGGCTTGGCCCTTATCAAACAGGTATACCAACTACCTTTCAGCCATCTTACCTATTACCAATAAAACCCTTAGTTCCTCTAACTTGAATGGCTTGTTGCTATTCATATATGGCTCTTTTCCTCCTAAATGCTGTAGACCCCCTATTCCCTTGATGTCTGAGGTATTAATTGACCCTACTTACGACGTTACACAATTTCTTGGGGTTTTGTTTTCACTTTTCTCTCTCACTGTATTGTGTGGTCTTATCCCTCTCTCTTCATGGAAACTAAACTAATGGGAACTTTGTCTAGGACGCTGCCTCGGAATCACCTTCTCTCTCACCAGGTCTGTCTTCAAGACCCTACAGTACACTAGTCAGCTTTGCGCTTCTTTTGTTTGTCAGCTTTTTTTATCTCAAAGAAAAATGTTTTGTTTTCTAAGGTACCATTGCTGATGTTTTGCTCTGGAGTTGTAAAATTGCCCTGTATAATATTTCTAGGTTCGTGAATTAATTAGTTGGGAAATGATGAGGATTATTGCACTTATTAGGAAGAGGAGAAACACTACATTCTGACCTCCCAAGGATGTGGGGTACATTTATGTGTATGCTTGCCACCAAGCATGCTAGTTTGAGTTTCCTACCATGTATTGTGCATCACAAGGATTCTGGCTTCTCCTGTGTGAAACGAACTAAGATTTTATTTTTATGCACAATGAGAAACATTTTCAGTTTCAAATTATGTCATCTTCACTGCATCACTATTGATAGGTCTTGTCAAGTTTTAGCCTCAACTCCATTACTGTCCACACAGAAAATCTGAGATCTGTTTTTTGGGCATGACTGAATTTGGGGTTAGTGTACCCAGTGGGATTCATGGCTTGGTTCCAAGGTAACTCAAGTTGTAAGTGGAGTTTCCATTTTGATGTGAAGTCTTCCTGTCATTAAGTTTGTAGCTTTGGAAATACAATCAGATTTTAATCTTATACATTCTTAGTTCAGTCTACCTTTAAAGTGAACAAATAATAGTTCTGTACCTGCTCTGTCCCCTTCTGAAATGTGAGTGGGGGAGGAGGGCTGGAGTATTGTAACTATTGGAAGTCATGCTAAGCTCCAAATACCTGACACGAGCTGCAAATAGAATGGACAAGTTATATGGCATCTGAAGTGCTAAGAACCTGCAGTTCCACTTACTTGGAGTTCAGGTTTTGTTGGTATTTTTTTTTCTCTCGAATATCAGTGCTACATAATTTTGCAGCTATAAGGCAAAATGAATGTGTCTCCAGCTCAGATCTGAGCACTCTGTGGATTTTTTTTCCCACTTGGAATATTATCATCGATTTCCTCATCTGTAAATTAGGGGCAGTAAGCTTGTATACTTAAAAAGCATGTTCTGAACATTAATGTTTGTATGTTATGCGAATGTAAATTCCTTGGTTTATTTATGGATATAAATTTAACATATGTATTCTTCTGGACATGGTTTGTCTTTGTGGCTTGTATCAGGTTGAGGACAGGCTCTGAGTGACCCTTAAGTAGTAAACCCCACTGTCGAATCACCAAATCTGTCTTTTTGCAGATACTTTATTTGCCTATCCCATTTGACTTTGTCCTTCTAATTGGTTTTATTAGTTGAAATGATTATTAGATCAAAAGAAACTTTGATGAGCATTTGTTAAATCTGTAGTGCACTAGAAAAAAAACCTCTGAGTTTTCTGTGCAGCCGCTCATTTGCAAATGCTGAGCACACTTATCTCTAACTGCAGGATCTTCTCAGCATTATGCAGTATCTAGACTTGATTTTGGCCATTAGCTCAGGCTGAGAGCTGGCTGTGTACCATCTATTTTAGGAGGTTTCAATGCATTATCTGCTTTACTTTCTATTAATGGTCTGATTTTCCATAACAGTGATGAAATTTCAGTTCATTTTACAATTAACTTTTTTTTTCCCCTAAGTTATTACCCACAAGAAATGAACATCTCTAACTTTCCCACATAAATCCCCAAAGTAAGTCATACCTAATAACTTTTAGTCCCTCACTGACAAAGTTTCAAGAAAAAACAATAACTTGGCTTTGACCCTGCTCTCTTCAAAAAGGAAGTTACTTCTGAGCAGCAACATCAAAAAGAATAAATAATTGTTTTTCTTTTTGTTGTTATGATATGGATCATCTGAGCAGTTAGTGGTAAGCAAGCCGTCTTTGATTTGGTTCAGACGCCCCAGTGCTTCGTCCTCTATTTATGTCAGCATGTTCCTGTTCCCACACCAGGAAAGTAGAATCCCTTGATTAAATTCATATTTGTTTTAATCTTTCCCTGTGTCTGATCTCAAGCTCAAAGATTCTAATGAAAAAAGTAGTGTATCCTGCTGGGAAGAGTGCTGATGTCAGACTTTAGTCTGTTTGTTCTGTTCTAACCTGATAATGCTGGAAACGCTCAGAACCCAAATGCTCAACTCCAGCAGATTCTTAAGACAAAGATATTTTGATATTTCATGTAGAGTTATAAGAAAGGCTTTTTATTTGTAGAGCTAAATAAAATAAAATAAAAACAAAAAGCTTGGAACAAATATTTATGAAACAGCAACTGACCGCAACAAATTTTCTTAATGTAAGGCAGGATTTTCCAAGTTTGACACTAAATCAATGAAAATAAGGAATGGAGTTAAGTGTTTAATTATGTTTATCTTTTGTAAGCTATAGTAAGAAAGATATAGAATGATTTTCTCACTCTTTTCTCTAAGCATCTGAATTATTAAATACCAAGATTCATTCTACCTTGTGCAATGAGTAAAAGAAAAGGTTTTTTTTCTGAGAACCTGAAGGCATAGCCAGATGCTGTCTTCTGGCTGGAGAGGTTGGAG
>VWZY01002909.1:111949-239515 GCA_013399075.1 Chloroceryle aenea
AACAACCGTGATTTTAAATCCAGGTGGGAGGGAGGATTTTCCCTCTTGGATAACAGCTGGTAAATGTCACAAAGAGCAGTGAGGAGCATATGAGCTATCCACCCATTTGTACCTGCAATCCTGTCCTGTTGAGGGATAAGAATTGGACAGACTTTGGAGCAATATTTTATTTTTTTGGATCATGTTCCTTATTTGTTTGGGATAGCATTTTGTGGTTATTTAGTTGAATAATATGTCCTTTTACTGGAGAGATTTAGTATAAATAAGCAGAAAGACACACTTTGGTGCAAATCATACAAAAATCTACGGTGACCGTACGGATAACCTTTACCCCTGGAGACTAACAATGGCCCTGCACTCATCCCGAGTGTAGGAATACAGCTGCCATTGTCAGAAGCTCAAAAGGACTGCTTATTGGCCCAGTATCTACAACTGATGTTTTGCAAAACTGTTTCCTCCTCATCACATTACAGAAATGGTTACAAATAGAAAAACAGAAGTTATACTTTTAAGGCATCTTTGGATAATTGAATTTAATTTTTTTTTCAGATATAAAGTAATAATAGAGAATTTATTAGATTATGATTATTAGATTCATTCTTTTCTCTCTTTTATTTTAGCTCTCTATTGAGTATTTTTTGTTGTTGTTCTGCTGCAGTCTGCCCAGATGGTTTTCTGTCCTCACTTGTCCCTGTTTTATTTTGGCAACAATGTAGATACTATATCCTCTGTAGAGAAACACCAATCTTGGCAATATTCCTGACAGTCTTTTATCTCTCCCTATCCATATGGCACTATATTTATTGCCTAAAGTGTATTGTTTACTTCTAAGGATTAAGCAATAAAATGAACAAGCTGTAAAATATCTTCTCATGTAAGTTGTCTGCTCAGTGCTAATATGCTGGTTTTCTATGAGACCATCATCAATGTGTGGTGAGATGTACTTCATTGGAAAGAGGAGAGGGATGAAGGTCTCTTTCAAATATGTACATAATGCTCCAGATTATGTCCTGACAAGCATTCCAGTTTGATTATTGTTTCTGGACCAGGCCTCTATTAATCTGTGAAATTAATTAAATGATAATTTATTTCATAACAAAATTGTTTTGAGCCTTTATTGTTTAATTAATTTGAGGAGAAAAACACGACAGTAGTGTTGGTTGTTGCAGTTGGCAGTTTATGGCTAGAGCTTGGATTATTTGATTGATTTATGCAAACATGGTAAATCTCTGCTCTTACGAACGTTCAAATCTAAGACCATAGCTGTATTGTGATTTTATCCTTCTTTCTTATAAACATTTTTTTTTCTAATATTCTGCATGTCATGCACATAGCAAGCACCTAGTTACTTGTGCTGTGATTCTGTAGTGTCTTGAACAGTCTAGGTTATGGATTGAAATCTGAGTTCGGTGAGATCGGGACTGGAATCTGGCCATAAATGCCTTTTGAGTATTGATAGACCTTTAGTTCTTCCACAACTGAAGGAGACAGAATCTCCCCTAAATGGTGTAGCTGCCTGGAAAAAAATCTTGCCGTGACCCAGCATAAAGAATCACAGACAAAAAGGTTTTTGACAGAAACTCCGTTGAAGAAATGAGAAATCTCCATTGAACAAAATTTTGTTAAAATAAAATTATTTCCACAGCAGTAGAGTTTCAAAAAAACATCAATGTTCAATGGAATAAATATACTTCACTACAAAGTTCAGCCAGCTCTGGCTTTGATGTGTTTTGACCATTCAGTTTCAACTCTTTGTCTAAGCAAATTGTGATGACTGTTATTAAAGGAGGCATCATTACATTCTACTTGTATTTTGGAGCATTTATGTACTGGTAGGATAATCTGTGACTTTTTCAAGGAGGTCTCTTAGGCAGCTGACCCTAGCTATGGCAGCTAAAAATGCATTTATCAGAAGAGGAGAAAAGGGCAAAGGGACTCAACAACTGAAACTTTACTTTTGTTGGATTCTCAACATAAAAATATGAAATGAAATCACAAGAGCTGTTAAGCTTCTACTTCTGTTAAGCGTTATAACGAGAAATGGTTCCTGCCACAACTTGTTGTTGTAATTCATTGAAAACAGAGTCTATTCCTGTAATGTCATAGCAATTTAATTAATCCACTTATGTGGCTGTGCTAGGCTTGCTATTTTTGTTTCCTCAAGTTTTCAATTTATTTTTGTCCATCTCTTTATATGTGCATTATGTAGAAAGAGAAGGAAGCTGCTTCTATTTTTAATTCTCAGTGCCTCCTGTTGATTGAAAAACTATGTATTTTGAGAGTTATAAAACATTATATGAAATTTATTTTAGTTGGTAAGCAAGCATCATTATACAGTAACTTTGTTATGAGTAAAAAAAAATTGAAAAAAATATTATTTCCTCTGTACCCAGCCCTCTTCTGTGTAAATAGCCTTGGAAATCAGAGAATGAAATGTGGAAGGTCTTGTATCTTGACAAACAGAACTACTCTCCAGACCTGAATACAGTAGTCCTGGTTTAAAACAAGGAAAAGTAAATGAAAAACTATTTGGCATAATTGAAGAGGTAGGAAGTAATGTTTTACGTCAGCCATGTCTACACCTACAGCAGACACATCACACAAGTGGAGATTATGGGCTACATTTCCAAAGGGGATCATGGAAGGTTTGTGTAGAAACACTGTCAACAAGTAACAGGATTTATGCATGTACCTCCCACTCACTGCTTTGAAAATTTGGCCTCTAAGTAGAGAAATGCTAAACTATGTTAAATATGTTTGGATGGTAGGAATATAAATGATCTCTGCAAGGGCTCACATTAGAGTCCAGGCATGATTTATTTTTTCTGTTTTACCATTAAAATGCATTTTATATTTTGTATAGTTATGGAAGTTTCTACAGCTTTAACATTTTTCTGTCCACCATGTGATGTGCACTCATAAACCAGAGTATCTTACTGAATAGATTCTCCTCTGAGCTGATAGTTATCCTTTAGGTAAACCTGTCTTTTGATTTCTAGATATGTAAGTTCTAAGAGTATGTCTTACACCTTAGATAGTAGGCCTATTAAGACTTAGTATTGGCTTCAGCAAGTCATTGCCCTCCCTGTAACAGAATTGTGATTTGAATGTACCCTGTTCTAACTTCTCATGCTTGCTTTTTTGTCTTTGTCTGCTGTGCTGCAGTAGCTGCTATCAAACATTTGTTTCCCATTAGGTCATCACAGACTGTAACGAGCTGATAGTTTCTGTGTTAGCCCAGGTAGTTTGAGTTAACAATTATTGCATCATGTGTCACCATTTCATGAAAAGCTCTCTCCTCTGAGCTATCTGTAACCTGCCTGTGCTAGAGATGCCAGTATCAGACACAGCATTTCAGCAGATTCCAACTATGATGAGCACAAAGGTAACAAAATGCACTTACTTCTTTTCCATCAGTATGAGAATCTCATTGTCTATGTGTTTTCATTAGTAGGTTGCTGTCAGGTCTAATTTCCTCAAAGACTGTTCCAGAAAACAGTCATGCTCTCTGTCCTGTAAGAAAGGTCTCTTATTTTCTGACTATGCAATTTTACTTTTAACCTTACTGGGAGGAATACTGGGGCAGGGAGGTCTTTGTATCTATTGTATAAAAAGGAAGAAAAATGGGTGTGCCTTGGTGAAGTGAATACAATTGTGTGTTGCTTGAGTGGATTTACATCAAAGAGTTTTATGCAGCTGTTGTAGTTCTGTATGTTGCACCTCTGTTTTAGCAGACCAGTGTTGCTGCATGAAAACACCAGTGGATACTTTCTGTAGTATTCAGACAGTCTGCATTGTCTCACTTGTGTAGTACTTTCTGTAGATCAGTGTCAGTTCAGATTTGTAGGAGAGTTCTGGCTTCATCTCACTTGTTGTTAGTTTCACTTTCTCTCTTGCAGCTGTAGTTTAAGTTGACTTAGTCTGGACAGAAGTACATCAGGATTGCTCACATGGATAAAGCATGTCCCAGTAGCAACCAATACCTTCTTAAACTTGTCTAGTTTAATTGTTTCTAATTACCTGACTAATATACTATCACTTTAAAAGTTTCATTTCTTATCTCTTGTCCATTAGCATGTTAGGTGATTTGAACAAGCTGCTGGCCTGATCTGTACATCTATTTTCCTTTCTTGCCTCTGCCTTTGGTACCTGTTTAGAGGACAAAGTCTGTGAGGAGGGACTGTTTCACAGCACGTGCCTGGGAAGTGCGTAGTGGTACAGAGTGACTAAAAATGGCTGCAACCTGAATGATAATGTTTGGGATTCTCCTTTATGTCCTGGATATTTTGTGTGTTTTCCCTCCCAGCATTTCTCTGTTGCCACAGCCCTTCAGACACAGGCTTTGTCTAATCAAACTGTCCTCTTCCAGTTGAGTAGGCCCTCTTAAGCTTTCAGGTTAGTGCAACATCCGCTAGTTTGGAGAATCAAAGGACCCCTATACTTGGGGGCAGTCATGCACACAAATGCATATACAAAGAAACGGAAATATTTCTCTATGTCTAGTCTAATTCACTTCCTAATTGCTCTAGCAAATTAGTTTCCTTAGCTGCAGAATTTAGGAAATTGTGCCCTGGTATTCTGAGTGGAGGTAGCCATCATCACTGCTGGATCAGTCGACTGCTGGGGTATTCATTACCAGGCAGTCTGGGGGAAAGTGTCTCCAGAGATGAGCCAGCAGAGGAGCTGTATCGATTTGGCTAATAAGAGACCTCAAATACAGGTGCTTCAGTTCATGCACTAACAGCAAAGTGTTGCCCATTTTAGTGAACTTCTTCTCCCATATGATTTAACAGATTCCCCCCCATACTGTTAAACTTACCAACATTCCATGTTTCCCTCAATGGTTCTTTTAAACCCTTACCTAGTCCACCATTCACTTCAGCATCCTTTTTGTTTCTTTTAGCCCCTCCTTCAATCTACCTGCCCTCCTCCCCATGGAAAAAACCTTACCAAAAGGCCTGTATACTTAATGCCATGTTTATGTTAAATCTGTCTCCCCATCCTTCCGTTGCCCTGCATATTTCAGTTGTAATCTGTTTGAGGTGGCAGCTACTTCATTGCAAGATTTGGGCACAGAACATAGAAGAAGATGACTTGTTCTTGGCAGGTCTCTAGGTGCTATCAGTGTACACTTTTTAAATACAAATAAATTGGAGAGACTCTTTGCCTTCTTCGTCTATTAAATGGAGAGAGTAACAGTTGCTTGCTTTTAAGAAGAGCTTTTTAGGTCTACAGATGAAAAGGCTTTAGAAATGCTAAATATTAATTATTAGTAGTCATTAGCATTCCTGTCCCCTCTTATCAGTGCTCTCATTTGCACCATATAATGTACTCTAACAGCTCCTTTTCCTTTTTTTATTCAATGGTGCTCCTAACAAAGGATGTTTAAGAATGTTTGGGGTTTTTTTTGCAATCAGAATGAGACCTAACTTTTCATTAAATTTAGCTCAGACATTATTTCTTTCCACATTGTATGTTTTCTGTCTGGATTCTTGTATGGCTGACATTACAGTATCAGTGCATGTTAAAACAGGAGTTAATAGCTGTCTGCGGTAGCAAGAGTCCTTGTCCTGTGTTACTACCTGTTAGGCTTGGCCCAGCCCGCAAAACTGGGTGCAAAAGAAGAGACAGGACTCAACAATGCACTGACCAGTGCTATACTGGCAGTGTGATACAGTACATCTTCTGAAAAGAAAAAGGAAATAGAGGTATTAAGTGCTTTCCCCTTTATTACACAAAAGTGTAGAACTCAGCCCTCATTTTTCCATGGTATACTGAGGATCTAGCCACAACGTGATTTAAACAATATCCCTAGAGCATGTTTCTCCAAAGAGAATGAAAGAAGTAAGCCTTTTGAAGGTGTGTCCTGTTACAAGGATGATGACAATACCTGTCTTCTCTGTGTACGCTGTATATGATAAAACCAGGAATTTTTGGACACACTTAAGCCAGTCTACTGCTGGATTTCACTCGGTGAGTTTAATTTATAGTGCTTCAACACACACAGAGAAATGGCTTTTATTACCTTTTTGGTTAGTCTGTTTTGCATTTTTAATTACTCTGTGCTTCTTTAAAAGTATGGTTTTTTGTGGTTATAGAATTCATCATTACATTGCAAAGACTGTACAAACACTAGCTATGAAAGTGTACTCCCAAACAGAAAAATCCATCCAGAATGTGCTTTCCACAGAAAACAAAGAATTTGAAACAGCATTTTCCAGTTAATTTGTACTCCTTAAATGTGCTGTTCATAAAAGGTCATCAGGCTACACAAGTGTTAACCCAAGCAGAGCACCCTCCTGATTGTCTTGTCGAAGTGGTGGATACCGGCTCCCAAGATTTCTTGTGGAACATCTGTGCCATGCAAGAATATTCCCAGCTCCTTTGATGTGTCCTGGGACAGGGCATAGGAATTCCTAGTTCACATGAATTTTCCAGTGCATCCTAGAAATTTCTGGACATAGAAGCACTCCAGGAATTTCTGAATTATTTCTAGAAATCTGAGGGCTTTCTGGGAATTCCTGGATTGAGAGTCTTTCTAGGCATTTTTCCATGCTTCCTGGGAATTCCTGGAAGTCAGTGCTTTCTATTGTGAGGAGGGATTTTTCTTGTGAACTTGGAGAATTTTTAAAGTGCTTTCCAAGAATATTTGTGTTTTCTGGGAATTACTGGATTAAGAAACTTTCTAGGAATTTCCAAGACTTTACAGCAAATCTTTGGAGGCAGTGTGTAGAGTCTCCAGCTATCTGGGTATACTTTTCCATGGGGAATATATCTGTTGCCTAAATCTGGTATTATCTCCTAACCTGTAAACGCTTAAACTATAAACATGTAGCCAATTGTGTCAAGTGAAATAAATTCACATTGCTCTTTAGTCTGATGAATGTATTTTCATTGGTATGATAATGGCTTGTAACTCACTGATAGCTAAACTTTCTCCCAAGGAACGCACTAATATTAGTCTAGTGTCCTTTTAATAGGTACTTTTAAAATTTACACATACGTTTACCCTTGTTTATTCAGAGAAGCAGTAGATCTTTACCTGCTTAAACAGCATAGCTACAAAAGCTGCAGAGTGACATCAGGCAGGTGTCAGGCCTTGGCTGCTTATTTTGTAAATGGCAGCTAATTCAAACTGTACATTTTATTTCTTTCCTTCTTGGCCATTGTATATCATGGAGAAATTTTTCATTTAACACTCAGGCACTATGTTACATATCCATGGTTTTTTAATTCATCCTCTGTATGTCACAGTGTCTTGGTATGTGTAACTATCTGTGCCTCATTCACCCCAGACTGTTTCTTTGTTGTTCCCAAACACATTGAAAGCTCCTGGAGCGGTTGTGCTTCAAATGTGTTGACTTTGCACGTGCAGGATTAAAGTCCATAGTTACATGAGTCACCTTGTAGTTGTAGGCCTAGATGATCTGTTTAGGTAAGTGTAGAATAAATACACCAGAGTGGCTGCAGGTTCTCCCTTCTGTATTTTCACTTTTGCATGAAGATGTTTCTCAAGTTAAGTTGCTGGTGGTAGTGAACTGGAAATCTAGGAGCTGTACTGCTGCTTACAGTGGGAATACAATTGTTTGGCAGGGCTGAAAGTTTCACATACTTGGGCAGCTTATCTGGGTAGAAACTACTCATCTGAAAGGTAATGAAAATTTCTAGGTTACTTCTTTCATGAAGTGCTTACACACCCAAGTTTATTACTAGTGCTAGTTCCTACTGCTGGCTTCGTATTACTATTTCTGCTCTCACAAAGTACTGTCCAGTATGGATGGATGCGTACTGGTAGGTACTGTGGTACAGTTCATCCAAGAATCATCTTTCAGCAAGGATTTTAGTGCAGTGGACTAAGACAAAACTGTATCATTTAGTTAATAAATATAAGAGAAATGGTTTTGGAAAAGGTTTATGCATATGTGTTCTGAAGCCTACATTATTTTTAAATGGTGCTTAGGAACTTCAATCGCTGAAGCAGTTTGGTAGTGTTGTCTCTCTTTAAAACAGCAGGGTTTATTCATTTCTATGTCAGTCCAAGTGCATGGCTTAGTGTTAAATATTCCATGCCTTATCAACCTTCTTGTGTTGCTAAACAAGAGATGTTAAGCATGGTTTATGTTGCCATGTCTGTCTTAAGTTTGTGCTGGAAAGCTTCCTCAATAAACATTAGGCTGCTTGGTTTTATCTGTTCATTCTGCAGTGCACCTCCTTTCCCCAAAGCATGTGAATGTTCTCTTGCTATTATTTGAGATCAACACAGAAGTTTTAAATCTCTTACAAAGTGCAAACTCTCTTTCAAAGTCTTGAAAGTTCATTTTCTAAAACCAGATCAGATAGTTCTGACATTTCCTAGGTAGACGTTTAAAGGCATACTACAGATGCAATGCTGTCTTTCACTGGGTGATTTGCTGTAGATAAAGGGCTAACCTGATTCTATCAATTACAAACACAAGGAGTCCAATGTGTGTGAGCAACGTCCTGGAGAGAAACTCCTTAAATGTTAATCCATTGATTTAGCTTTGGTGCCTTCATATTATTTCATGAAAGTAGGGCTTAGCATCAGCAGAATTCCTCTGTTGCAGTTTTTAAAATTTGTCAAAACCTAAAATTGCTTCCTTGAGTTTAGCCTAACAATTCCTCAGAACACTCTTCCAAGTACTGACTCAACAAATGTGCTAAAGCCAAATTGGGGAATTCAAAACCAGGATTGAGTGAAACTAATAATCAGAGTTTCATCTGCCTATGTACATAGACTGTTCAACTGGATATACATGCTTGTTAAGAGACACAAACCAAATATGTCTGCTCATTGCCATGATAGAGGCACACCTACTGGTCATCCCTGGAAGATTTCACTAGGCTATTTTTAGGATGAAAATATTTAATTGATTTAAGGCTTGATAATTGTAATCCAAAATTGTTAATCTCATTTACTGAATCAATAGGTAAATTTAAATTCCCCTTTAAATCCTTGCAACAGGATATCTATTCACTGGAGAAAATGCATCATTAATTGTTCTCTCTTGCAGACCAGTGCATAGGAAACTTAGACTATTCTGGCACACTGGAGGTGAACTTGGGTAGTGTTTTCCTGGGCTACAGCTAGCTGTACTGTGTAGTCAGGCCTTTAAATTCTTGAAGGAGATGTGATGAGCAAGGATACTTGACTGAAATGATTTGACTGTAAGGATTATATTAGAGAATTGAATTCTAAGGCATATTTTTTGCACAGTGTCAAACAACAGAAAGGTGACTGTTGCATGCTTTTACCTGTATAGTTGAAGGATGACAGACCACTACTCTAATACATTATTACCACTGTTCAGATCCAGCTTTTGCTGTGTGCTGGCTGAGTCTCTGAATCCAGGCACAAGCTAACAGTTGCCTTACTGGCTTGTGTTTTATGGTGTTACTTTCTGAGATACCTGTGCTCCCTCTATATGGGACTGTTCAGGCCTCACAACCTGTTGGAATGAGACAGCCTGTGAAATCTGCTTAGTGTTATTAGCTCTAGTTAACAGCATTGCACTGTTAAATGTAAGTACTGCTAGTGGCTGGCTGATGTGCTGTTACTGTGGGCTGCCTCTCTTAGAATTCTCATTCCATCCCACAGCACGGGCTCTACTGTTTGACGGGAGCGTGTTGCACTAGCAGGAATAAAATTATTCTTTTTATTGCTGGGATCAATTAGCTGGGGCAGGTGTGACTGACACCATTATTTCCCCCATCATATGGCATGTTCTGTGAAGATTAATCAAGTTTGAGTTTGGGGTTGTGTTTTTTTTTTCTTTAAACTGTTCTGTAGTGAACACTAGAAAGAAGCATGGCAGTTCAGGAATTACACAGGACATCAGCTGCTTGTAACATGTATAGCCACAGTATAAACCAGGTTTTAATAAAATAATGTTCTCCACTAAATGAGGCAGTGTTCCTGTGGAAAAAGCATGAATATGAGCATGTTATTAAATGCAGAATGAAAACTGATATGCTCAAAATGACTGAATCAAAACAGTGCTGAAATTAACATGTTTCTGTGTATTTGTGTATCTGCCTTTGAATTACTGTCATATAGAGTTCTTTGTAGATAATAACTAAAATTAATCAATAAGCAGATTTCACCACAGTGTTTATCTGATCTGTCCTTGGCAGCAAAATGAAAAGAGAGTTCAGAAGAATTGCAAATCCTTTCATTTCATAAATAAAAGCTTGTGTATAATTTGTTCATTTAGTAAAGACATGCAATTCTTCAGCTGCAGTTTTACAGCTAACGGACCCTCACGTTTGGTTGGATAATGTACACTAAATAGCTTTGTGGGTACAACAAGAATAGGAAACAAGCTACCTAGAATAATAGTTTGAGAGCTGAAAGCAAACAGAAATGTCTAGATAGGACAGGTTAAGGAATGGAAATTAGGTAGGGTGCTTTTCACTGCAAATAATGAACTGAAACTAATGTAGACTGGCTGCATCGGTGAGGGAGGGCTGGGCTGTGTGATAAATAATCTCTCTTTGCCTGAATTTCATACTTTAGAAAAGTTCAGATTGTTGAAAAACTTGGAAAATTTTTAAAATACCTTCCATTAAAGTTAATTTAAAGTAAAAGTTATTTTGCTGATTACCCTGGAATTCTTACTTTTCTTGTGATCTTTATTAGAAGCAATAAAAAAAATTGGAACCGGCATCTTTCCTGTTCAAAACTAACATGGTAAAGGCTTAGTTTAAACAGCACCAAAAATGGCTGTTGTATAACTTGGAAGGGGGGGGAGAGGGGGAGTGTGTATAGTTTATCTAAATGATCATTTTATTACATGCTGTGATCTGAGGGACAAAGAATGGCCATTCTTTCTTCTGGTCCAAAAGTGACAGATGCTGGTGGAGAAGTGACCATCTGTGTGGATGAGTGACAGATTATATACTGACATAAAAACCAAGCGAGGGAAGATGTCCAAACAGTGAGCTCTATTAAGACTGTTGAATTACTTAAACACCAGTGTTATCTGAGTCTTGGTGCCAGGTTTGGGAGGATTCATCTACAGTATACCTGAAAATCCCATTCCTTCCAACAATTTATATGAAAACCAGTAAAAGATACAGAATGAATTTCCACCAGTATTGTGGTATGGCTAGAGATGCTTTCACCATTTCCAGGTAGATTGTTGGTTTGCAGGATGCTAACTACTGGGTTTGTGCTAGGTTGCTAAACATACCACATGCATGCACACGTGTGAGTGAGTGTGTGTACACAGCACATGAAGCACTCGTGTGCCATTCTCAGCCTGGGAAAGAAGAAAGCTGCTGAAGTGGTTTTTTGTTCTCCCCCTACTCCCCTGCTTTTATTAGCCTAGATGAATGTTACAAAGAGGAAACCAGATGTGAGGCAGGGATGACTTGAAAGGACAGGTAATTAATATCATCTGCCTTAACTTTCTTATCTTGATGGGCTGATGTTTACAACCCTGACCCCGGGGTGGGGGGAATCATGACCTCCTCAATGTGAAATGAGAAAAGTCCAAAGGATTTTGAGCTTCACAGAGAGCTCTGCTCCTTCTGTGAAGTGCAAACAGTTTGATTTTGTGTGTGTATGCGAACACTGTCTTGCAACAGTCTCTATTATAAGAGCAATTTCTTTTAACATTCTTTTCACTAAGAAAAAGCGTTAATGGTCTTTTTATATGGTATTCTACTTTCTCTCCTTAGTTTTCTTTTGCCTTTAATTTATTCTGTAATAAATTAATTTTAGTTGACCCAAGAATCTGGGGAGGATGGGAGGAGAGGCCTGCAGAAAGGCAGTGGGATTTCCAGCAGTTGATTCTCCTTTTCCAAAAATTATAAATAAATAAATCACCTTTTGCACTTAATTATTTCTGACATTTTGTCCATCATGTTGTAATGAGCCTCTTCAGAGGAAATAAAAACAGCTTGTCTCTTTGAAAGCAGAGATGCAACTATTTTTTTCTGTTTGTTATCAAAACACAAGCTGCTTTTCCTTCCTCAAAGGACACCTCGCTGTACAATGGAAGAAACATCAAGAATTAAATTAGACAGCATCAAGTTCACATGAAAGAAAATACATTTCTTTAAACGGATTTTTATTTTTTTTTATGGGAGAGAAAAGATGTAAGGGTTTAGTAATCTAACTCTTTCCAGTGTGTGCTACTTTCCCTGCATAGATGTGATGGTAAGGAACCAAATGGCAGATTTCATGATAACAGTCTAATTGTGAACAAGAGGCTTGAATTAACTTAAGTCATTTGGGAGGTCTTTGATAATTCCATATATTAGCAGGGTCTGGTACATTTTCTGGTTCCCTGCACATTTCAGAATGTGCATCTGACTTTGATCATTTTACTATGTTAAGCATAAATCACAGACCAATTTACTGTTTGCTTTGAGTGGTTCTTTTATATAAATCTTTGACAGTTTTTCAGAATCAGCAATAGAGTTTATTTTCTAATCCTCTGTACTGGGAAACAATACCATGTCTGCTTGCAGCAGTTAAAGTGGGACCCCTAAAAGTGTGGGGCGGAGCACCCTGGTTGACAAGGGGTTTAGAAGATTTCAGAATAGCAACTTACTGGCCATGTGCCATAGCTGTTGTTTTTATGAGTGTCTGTGCCAGATGTGATGATTGGGAATATCTTTATAAATAGGTTGTAACAGTCATTTTTGTTTTACAAGCAATATGTTTGTGGGTGGTCTCCAAAGTTTTCTAAACCATAGATTTCAAAAATACACTGCCATATTTCTCCATATGGTTTGTTTTCATTTTCTCCTCAGCCTAGATTCTAATATATTTTGATAGACAAGAATTTTAGTTGCAGACCTGTATTTTGTTCTTCTAGTTTCTGCTTTAAATGAGTGTACTACATAGACATTTGAGGGTGGAATGATGTAAAATAAACTTGTGTAGCAGACCTCTGTTTATACCACAGCAAAATGAAATCCTGCATTGTTTTGATGCAATTAGCCAGTTGAAATCTCATCAAGTACATTTCCATTTAGTGTCTTTGCTCTGTGTCATCATTTAGTTATAGGTCTTCTCATTAAAAATTGAGTGAATTGCTCAAACTAAGAATGAAAAAAAAAAAGCCCAGCAAAACCCCCTAAGCTTTTTTTACCAATGTGTTAGCAAAAGGACCTAATTATTATTATTATTTTTATTATTATTGCATACCTAATTTGTTTGCCAAGACAAACTGTATTCCCAGGTTCCTCCCTTAGTTATTATTGTCTTTATAATTAGCCTTTTTGCAACTGGTAGCTTTACAATGACTTCCTTTAAGATTTCAGCATGAGGATGGTATAATAACTGAACAGAGGTGTCTGCATTAGTCTGACAGTGTATTATGGAATTGGAGTTCCATGAAATAGCAAGCTGCCAACAGGAGAGCACCAAGCTGGATTACTAGTCAATCGGGATGCAGTTTTCTTCATCTGGAGCAGCAGTGAGCAGATATTTCCAAGAAACATGGAGGACCTGAGTGTTTAAATCCCAGTAAAAACTTACTTAGATTATTTTGAACCACTAAGCTGCTATTTTCAGCCGTGAGAATAAATCCTCAGAGCAATGGTAGGTAGAGCACTGCTACATCCTTCTGGCATGGAATAGGTTGAAAGTAGAAACATGAACAGTTGCTGAAGCTGCTTATTTATGGAGAAACTGGTTTTATACAGATATGTTTATATACAAGTTTTATATATGTTAGGCCTGAGCCTGATGCTGCATATTTAGTGCTGCATTAAATCATCTTTGCCTGAAGAGTTATCTGACCTTTGGGATCACTTATGATTTCACTTACATACAAGACATGGAAGAGGGCAATGAGAATACAAAGCCTCTGATTATAACAGCAGTAAGGACCATATTTGCAAAGGTGTTGAGGTATTTAAGGTTGTAAGTAGAAGACCATGGATCAGTCCAGGTAGTCAAGATGGTTTGGAAATCATAGATATTGATGCTTCCTTACTGATTTTTCTGTTCTTAAAAACTCTTCTTATTGGGATGTTTATATATACAGATGTTTATTCATATCTATATTTATATCTAGTTGTGCTGCATACAGTAATATGAGTTTGATTAGTAGAAAGCTATCAAAACTCTGTGAAGGAAGGGATAGGAGAATAAGTTTAAAAAATGGAACAGTGCTTCCTATTTCTTTATATAGCTTGCTAGAATGCAATATATGAATGGTATTAGCCATGTATCCTTTTAAACTCTCTATTATTAACAGCACAGATAGTCTGGAGCTAGAAAGCTGTACCAACTGCAGAAATAATGTTGCATTCAAAACCAATTGTTTGTCTTTTTTTGTTGTGGTGGTTGTTGTTGTTATTGGCTTTGTTTGCTTGGTTTCTGTGAAGAATGTGTTGAAGCTCTGCGTGTTGAAACAAAACATTCTGTATCAAAATGTTTTTCTGAACGATAAAATCCATTACATAAACTTGTTCATCGGGATCTGTTTTCAGCAAAGACAAATTTTGACAATCTCCAGCTTTTTTTGTTTCCTGAATGGGAACCTAAACTAAACATGTTGGTATCTTAAACCAAGCTTCTTCAGGTCTTACAGAGTATTTGAGATCTTACCTCTGGCTTTTTAGCATAGACAATGAGAATGGCTTTGACTTTAGCATAGACCAAGTTTATCAATGAGAATGGCTTTGAGACCTGATGTTCAGCAATAAGACTCAATGTTTAATTTTGATAGATTCTGTGCTGTTTTACTTGGGTATGAGGCTGTTTTCCATCGTTTAGGCAATAATGCAGTCTTTCTTCTGGATACACACAGGGAACATGTCTACTAGAATCTTGACTGAACACCATGCTTTTTAGCATAAATTGTCTCTGGAGTCTCAGAATTGCCTGGGAAAAGCATCTTTCATGGCCAACTGTTAAGCAAAAGCATCTTTGTTTTCTGTAAAAGCACCCCTGAGATCTGTAATATGCTAACAGTAATGGAGGAGCTTTCTTTTTGCTTGTAATAATGCTATCAGCATCTTAATTGCCTGAGCTAGGTTTTAAAAAATGTAAATAAATAGCCGAAGTAATGAATATTTTGAGACTTTGCTAACCTAGATCTATGGCTGAACTTGACAAGAAGAGAAAATCCTGTAAATGGCAGCAGTTAGGTGTCTTCCTAATTGGTCACATTAAAATATTCATGCTCTCTGAAATGAATGCTTAATAGCTGGTATGCTTGCAGTGGAACTCTCACTTCTCATGTTCGTCAAGTGTAATGCTTAGGAAAAATTCAGTTGTGAACTGCAGTTCATGTGTATCAGCCCTGAATCCTGCTATGGAACTTTTTCAGACTCGCTGGTAGGACCCTGTAATCTTTCTTGACTAAGACTTATTCTTCATTTCCTCTTGCACTCCCTATGGCTCTTATCTCTGAAGAGATTTGCCTCAAGCCCTAAATACTTGGGGTTTGGATGCTCTTAGTTCAGGAATTCATTCTGTAGTGGTGTTGGGTTTAGGGTTGTATTTTTGGTTTGGTTTTGTGGGGTTTTTTGTTTGGTTTTTTTTTGAGGTGTCTTTTGTTTTGGTCTTATCCATTTGCCTGTCCACCTTCTTCGTAGTAAAAAGATTGTAAAGCTGGCCTAAAGGTAGAGAAGTGTCTCCTCAGAGTCATGAGTATTCTGGGTGGTCCTTCTGTTGATTTCACTGCTTCAGATCCAGAGTAAGGACCTCTGAGTATCTGTAGGTTTTATGAATTCAGTTAAGAATACCATTCCTCTGCCCTCCCTCCTCTAGTTGTTAAAGGTAATGAATCATCATAAAGTTCTGAAATGTAATGGTGGAGGAGGACTGAGTGGCTGAGGTAACTGTAGCTATTAAAGGCTCTTCGGTGGCACAATGTAAAATATTTACTGCTGAAGTGATTTAGAGATGGGCTGCTACTTGGGTTCTCTCCTGTCTTACTTTATAGTTATTTTCTATCCAGTAGTTCTCTTCCTTAGGTATATTGATGGCACGTCTGTTGAATTTCAGGTTGTTAAATTTAGACTTGCCCTTTATCAATTTAGATTCTAACTCTTCTTTACAAAGTGCTTGATAAACTGGCTTGGCATTTTCTGTAATGTACCAATCTTGCAAGTAAATTGAAAATAAGCAGTAGATCTGAGTAGAAGCTAGACTTCATTGTAGCCTTTGGATTGATGAGGTATTACTGATAATTAGCTTTTAGTCATGGTATTGCTATGGCAGCTCTGGTCTGCAGCTCCATCGCTTCCATTTTATGTTAATTTATTCAGCTGTGGGGCTGTAGCTCTCAAGAAGTTGAGATCTTGCTGTGGATAAAAGTCACTGTGTTGAAATGATGCAGACTCGGTAGCAGGAACTCGAATCAGGTCGTAGGCAAAGCTGTTGTAGGTAACTTAGCAATCAGCAGTACAGTCCTTCAGTTGCAAACACAGACCCGGAATACTGCTCTTAGTCTGATACTTCTGCTGTGAACACTGCTGTGGTGATAGCTTTTTCTGGCAATATTGCTGTCAGTATCTTAGTTTTCACAGAAGGACCTCCTCTGTTAGTGACAGTGTCTTCTGCAACACCGTTCGTATGCTCCTAGTAACTTTATTCTTAACAGCAAATGGAAATTGCAGTACTAGGGAGTCCTTGTATGCATGCAATTTCATACCTTGATGTTGTCTTTTGGAAGGTAGAGAACACCATTTTGGCTCCTTTTTCAATGGGTAATTCAGGTGAATATTTAGTTTGGAAAACTGCACATTTATAGAAAAGGCTGCATTTGTCCAAAGAGAGAGAAAATCCAGACCTCTCTGCTACTGAGGCAAAGTACTTCCCCAGGCTGCAGTGGGGGAACTGAACATCTTGAGCACATGGAATCAGTGAGAGAGGACCTGCTGGGGATCTTGCAGACACTGAATTTCACAGAGGAAGAGAACAAGAAGGCTCCACCTGCACAAGTGCCATTTTTGCTGTGGAATTTTATAGGAACCCATTCAAATAACTTTAATTCTCAAGATCCCCTGAGTCTTGCAATCCTTTTACACTACATTCTAGCAACAAGTGGTAAAGTGCTCTTGCTCAATTTTCCTTCCTCCTTGTTATTGTTTCCTGCCTTACTTTGTATATGAGTGAAACTATTCACAAGGGAGTAATATTCAGAGTATTTCCTGAAGGTGTTCACAGGGGAGGATTTATAAGAAGCTTTACCTGAGTAACAGTTTTTCATAATTAAAGCATTTGTTTTCAGATTAGAATTCTTGAATGTGAAGAGTTTTCTGCACAAGAATTTTAAAGTAAACCCACACTTTGTCTTTTACTCTCACATTTGTAGACTCTCCCTGTCTTTCTCTGATGACTTTTAGCTATGGTATTTATAAGTGATACAGTGGAGCTCTATAACATAGTTTGAGCACAAAAGCCTGTGTTCAGCAAATTGCTTTAACTAATACCATATCCAGTTACCTGAATGTTGGAGGTATATTTTGTTGCATTTCCAAAGAAAGCAACTAATAATACTTCTAAGAACTTTAACTGTAGGATATAAAATACAGTGTGTGTGGGGTGTTTCTCTTCTTGGCAATAACTTTAGAGTGAAAAGCAGATATTAAGAAAATGGATTTCATTTATGCCTGTTGCTTTTACACCACAGGTTTGCAGTAAAATTCTTTCTTTAAATTCTGTTATGAAGGAATTAGCCATTGCATAATCAAAGAGTACCAACGTATAGTTGAAACATCTTCTAATGTTTTAGGTTGTTACATTTTGGTACTGCCTGCTACAGTGAACAGAACTGTAATGTTCAGAGTAACAACCAAACAAGTTAGCAGCACTACTGCAGAAAATATTTATCTAGTGTCACTGGATAAGGGTCTGTGTATTGGTTGAATTTTAGAGCACAATGTGGCTTGAGCTAGTGTTTAATTAGGGTTGTTGACATGTGATGAAAAGAGTTCCTTTGAGAATAGGGAGGTGTTTCTACTTCAGTCACACCTTTTGGTTGTCCATGTCCTTTGAATCAGTTTACTGGTCTGTAAACTGGCAATGGTAATACCTACAACACAGGGATGCATTTAGCCCACAGTTGAGGTCTGGGATTTACAGCAAGTTGAGATTTAAGTGGCAAAGGGAAATGCACTTAGCAAAGAACTCAATGTAAAATGGGGAGTCCATCAGCACAAGGAAATTGAGATCACTTTTAAGAAACCCTAATTAGACCTTTTGGATTCTAAGGAAACCTAGTAGTAGCAGTTCTTAATGTACCTCCAGAATTACACTGTAATTACAAAGCAGCAAAATTTGCCACTTTTGAAGTGCACATATTTTCAATTTAAGATCCTATACCACAAGGAATTATAGGACTTCACATCACATGGGATCTCAGTGTTTGGTTGTAACAGTAAAACCTCCAAAAGCTTTCTACCTGAGACTTCTAGATAACTAACAGTCTTACATGGTGTTTAAAGACAAGGTGAAGCAGCAGGCACTATGCTGGGGACAGAGCAAAGCACTGATACTCCCTGGCAAGGGCAGGGATGTTCTGCATTAGGTGCTCTTGACCTGTACTGGGGAAGGCTGTGATAGTGGCAGCACATGCTCAATGAATTAGAGGCAACATCAGTTGAAAGACAGAGTAGTACAAGGACTGTATTCTGAGTTACCCTCTAATGCTATATGAAAATTCACCAAGATTAAAAGCAATTGTACTGATGGGATATGTATTTTTTTTTCCTCTAAACTAAACCAACACCAAGCAACAGTGGTACCACACACCAGAGAGTGTGCAGAATATGGAGATGCATTGTCCAAAGCTTTTTGAACAGTGTCAGGTTTACCTTCCTGCATGTGATGGGTTTTTATGTACCCCAAGAACATAGGAATCACAATCAAAGTTTAAATTATTATATAGGTTTGCTGTTGTTGAAAGAGATTACTAAAAATCTGTGACTTTGTATTTTGTTTTGTAATTCCTTTTGTATTTCGATCAATATGACCTTTGTTTGACAGATCACAGTATGAGTCAGGTATTAGCTTTCCTGACAGTTTAGGTATGCTATACATGAACCAAATATATGCTGTGGATTAGTTTGAGCTAGGTGCTCTTTCTGTCAGGTGGCAGATTATCATTTGCTTTTGTTAGGGGTTCAACAAAAAAACTTCTGAGGTAAAGTGTTTCTGTCCCCAGGACTTCCCCCTCACTCTGCATCACTTCAGTAACATATATTAGGTCTCCTCCTTAACTTTGCTTCACTAGAATTTTTGAATAGCACAACCACAGTAATGTCAGAACTACAGCATGGAATGATGATACGACAGGTAAGGTCTTCAACTTCTGCAGCATTTGTTTCTTACAGAGGACTTGTTTTTTAACATTTATTAAATAATAGTAAATTATGTCTTTAAAAAATCGTGTTCCTCATTTAAAATGATTTCTATTTTCTATCCTAGATTGCAAATACAAGGTTTTACAGAGTAATTTTTGAGACCAGTTATCTTGAAGATATTTTTGCAATACATTTGGTATGTCTTCTTGAGCCAAACAAATTTGCGAGTGTTAACATTTACCTTTGTAATGCAATACACTAACAGAGTGTTTTATCCCCCCTGTGTCTATTTAATTTGTTTTGTGAAATTGTACATACATCTATGCTGCAGCCAGAGAATATTGTATTGCTTGGCTGTCGTTTGTTATATTTCCAACAAAAATAAATTATCTTCTGTCATTTGAATGAAATGACACAATCTGTAGCCAGCTCATATTGTTTATTTGTTCTTTGTTATCTTAGACCTAAGTGGGTAAGGAATATAGTTTCTGAAAAATTCCATGGGTTAGGATGTAACTTTCTAGCCTCTTATTTAAGATACTTCTGTAGCTAGGAGAAAAAAATCTTGGCTTTCTGGTACTCAGTCTTACATATTGTGCATTGCTAAGCTTTCTCCTTTTCCTTTCCCTCTTCTTTTCTCCTGAGGTTCTGAGCAAATGGTGCCAGAAAACATGCAGTGCAAAATCATGTTGCATAAACAATAAGTCTTAATATATACTGATCCAAATGCACCACAGAAAAAGTAAATCTGATGTAGATGTCATCAGATCCACAGATTTTTGGATCTGCTTTTTTTTTTGTGTGTGTGTTGCAGAAGTTTTTGATTCTTCCCTTGATTTTGTGAGTGGTGAACTGCAAGAGGAAAAAAAAAAAAGGGTGTGCCCAATATACATATATACACAGGAGCTAGAGAGGTTTTCATTCCAATCTGAGGTGTCTGAGATCTTAGCAGTTGTAACTGTGAACTCAGTAGTGTTAGACCATTCTGATTTCCCTTGTTGGTCTCTGGCCCAGTTAGAACACTGTGGCCATTCTCTCAGTCACTGATTTAAATGTTACTTGGGATAAGCCTCAATCCAAGCCAGGCACTAACTCAGTTATGATGAGATCCTCTCCTTTAGTTATGAAGAGCTAACCCAAGAAGGGTCAGTCACAAACATTCTGCTTTATCTGTTCTCGAGATTGTCTCATATCCCACCATGAAGAGAGCTTTGTTTGTCTCCTTTCCCTTATATCTTATTAAATTACTTGGTAAATCTCTCTTCAAGAAACTTCATGCCAAATAAAATCTGTTAGAGGTTCTTCCTGTGCTAGTTTTTAAATGGTTCTGGCTTGGTTACAATGTCTCTGAACAAAGGTATTATACAGTAGAAAACCAGAAATGATAAGTGATGCTGAAGTCTTGAGGGATAAATGAGACACTGGTATTCTGTATTTTATAGCTATTTTACTATCATTAACAATCCTCAGTTTGCAATTGGAGAGTCCCACAAATTGTTACCTTAACTAAACACACCAGGGGGATTGTGCAGTTCCATTCAAATAGCCCATAGGCAGAAGTGTAGTAACAGTGCTATTCCTTTCTGCTCAACTTGTAGTCAAAACAGGCATTCCCAGAGCGAGTAACCATTACACAAAAAGAAGTAAGGCAAGTTACTTAATTCGTCTTTATGGGAGGTACTTTGTAACTGGAAATTGCGTGGCTTGACGCAAAAAAAGTCAATTGGATATGTCAGTGGGATGATATTTTCTTTAATGAAATGACACCTTCTCTTCTGGCAATTCACAGATGACTGCATTCGCCTCTCCTTTCAAAGGTGTGTGTAATTTTACTTTCGGTTCACAATGAGTCTGTATGGCTCTTTAAGATCTAAGAGTCTTCCAAGTCATCCAAATCTCGATACAGAAATGCAGCCATCCCCAGCCCAATGTAAAATAATAGAGGTGTTGGTGAACAAATGAAAGAGCAGCGTTGTCTTTTCTGTGTATTGCAATTGTAATTTGAAATGCTGAAAAGGAAACAGGCAGCATCATGCCCAGTCATCTGTAGTGACCTACAGACAGCCGCGTTCTGTCGGTGCTGCATGGAGCAACGTGTGCCTGAGGCACTGAGGCACGGGATGTTTCCATCTCCACATCCCGGCGCTGTAGAGCACCACAAGGTGGAGATAAGATGTGGGTTCATTTTCAGGCTGATGGTGAGATCAGAGCATGAAGCATGAGAAATATTTTATATGTCTAGTATATGTGATGCTCCACATACCTTATACAAATCATGAAGTGAATTAAATTATACCAGTACCGTACACCCTGTTTGCACTTGGAATTCCACTATTAAGGCATGTGCAGAATACAAAAAACCCTGATGTGCAATGCACAATCTTCTTGTACTTGTTATTTAATTTTGCATACAAACGTACAATGCAATACCACAAATATGAAATGTATATACTAAAACACATGAATTCAAAACCCCATTTATTTTATCAATTGCTTAAGCTCATTTGATCATAAGGGACAGGGAGACCAAACAGCTATAAAAGAGCTCCATTTTCTATCAACTGAACCAAATCCTCCTTTGATCTGTTAATCCCAAGTTTATAAGGTTAGGAGATAAGCAAGCGTAACTAAATTCCTTTTTCTTTTTGTCCACCTAATAGTCTATGAAGCAAAGCAAACATAATAAGCTGCTTTGCTGCTTTTCAGCCTCTTCTTGCTGAATAATTCAAAAAGTGCATTACAGATTTTATGAGTACAACTGTACACACCAGCAATGTTCCATGATTTTTTTGCATGCCTCAAATTTGCATATATTATATTTTTATTTTGCATTTCTGACACAGAAGCTGACTGCCTACTCGTTCTTGGCTTTTTATTAGGTCTTTGATGCTTGCTGGAGGAGAAGGCCTCTTTTGTCTCTGATAGCCTTAAGGCAGATCTAGGTTAGCAAGAAAGCCAGAGGTTTCAGGCTTGTTAAATGTCCCAGTAATGGCTGTCTTTACGCATTGAAATACCAGCCTTCTTCTTTATAGGGAAATGAATCACATTACCACCAAGGGAAGGAAAGCCTTTGTTGGAGGAGACTGCTAGTCTGCTACTTAAGAAGGGGATTTAATTTTCCCCTCCAGGCTTTTTGGCCAGCCCACTACAGTTGCCCTTGTGGAACTCTGATATCATAGCATGTGAAGGATAGCAAACAAGAGAGAGCAATTAGCCATTAATCATACTCATTTTGCACTGGATGGACGGACCATTTAAAATGCTGCGTGTGTTCAGTACGTGAGCAAATCGCCTGTGTGGACAGAGCACGAATGTGTAGATTTTTATTCCTGCATTTTGGATAAGCAGTTCTTTTTAATTCTTAGTCAATATCGCTGAGCTGGGGTAATGAATACTACTTTATATGAAACCTTTCTCATAAATTTTAGTGCACGGAGAATTAAATTGAAGATTTCTATTGCCCACAAGGTGCCCATTTTTCACTTCTCATAAAAGTGGGTGGATTACTTAAGAATTTAACAACTACAGCATTAATTCTAGGAACAGAAAAACTTGATTGAAATGATTATAATGTTGGTTTATATTAGTTTGATCTGTTTAATAAAATAATGATTGATTAAATTACTATGTTGCATACATAATTAAATATCTAGATAAATATATACATAGACTTTATTTAATTACTTTAGGATATACAGAATGACACTATTTAAAGTAAATGGAAGTGTACGTTCATTATTCTGTCAAATACTATTGGCAGAAAACAAAATGAAAGGGTTTCTTTTGTTCATTAGCACGTGTGCTGGGCATGTGTTAGAGAATGTAAGTTTGTCACAACCTTTTGCATTCAAGACCAATTTATTTTTAAAAAAGGAAATACTGTGGGTAGGCTGTGAATTGACATGATTACTGATTACTTGTAGTTCACAACTCCTTTAAGTGCTTTGGACCAGTAGAGCTTATACTATCATACAAACCTGGTATTGTTGTGTTAAATGAGGAAAGTAAGTTAGTTATTGTGATTTTTTATATTTTTGTTTTTGTGGTGTGGTGTTTGTTTTTTTTTTGTGTGTGTGTTTTGTTTTTTTTTTGTTTGTTTGTTTTGTTTGTTTTGTTTTGTTTTGGATGAACTTGACGTCAAAGTGGAGTAGTTTGTTTACCTGAAAAGAAAAAGAAAGCAAGCATCTGTTGTTTAATCCAGCAAAACAGCCTTATTTGAATGTTGACCCAGGTACTTCAAACCAAATAGCATCCTTTGCTTTCTAAGCTGCAGAAACTGCCTTTTTTGGGGGCCTTGGTTTTCTGACCTTTCCCATGCTTCACCCTGTAGAGCTGCAAGAAATGCTTGTATGGAAAAGTGTCAGTGTTTGCATGTCCTGCATCCTTCTTAATTTGCATGCTGCTTCTTTCTAGAAAATGTCCAGAGCCTCTCTCACATTTGGTTACTAAGAAGAATGCGGCCTCCTCATGATTGAACTTTTATCTGGAAAGATGCCCCTGTCTAACTTCTGTGTATGCATTTACCTGGTGAGGAAAGCAAGCCATTGCAGTATTCTCCTCTACTACTGACATTGCTCCTTGCCCTTTGCTAAGCCATACAAAAGGCATGCAGAATCTGTCCTTATTATGATAGAATCAACAGTCATGCGGTTATCATTTGTGAGGTGCAGAGAACTGGTTCCTAATTGTCCTGTGGTGTTCTCCAATGATCTTGGCGAGTCACTTTTCATTAGCATGTTGGTTCCCTACCTTTAAAAAAAAAGGCAGGTTAATGACTTCTTAATCTCCATATAAAGGTGTTTTCTGGATAGATCTTGAATGAAGTAGATTTAAGGAGAAAATGGAGTGACTGTAAGGGGGTGGCCCTGTTTTCCACCTGCAAAGTTTCATACTCTTAAAGCACTCTCTCCAAACACAGAGGGTAGAAATTTCATAGAAAAAAAAAAAAAAAGCAGAAGTTGGGTCCTTCATAAGATGATTCCCAAAAGTAAAATTTTAAGGAAAATAACTACAGTCATGAAACTCTGAAAGACATATTTGACATTATTTTTATTATTGGTGTTCAGATTTCATGTCCAGGAAAGCAAAATGGGAAGGGAGTTGTCTCCTTTTAATACTTCAGTCCTGTAAACTATTTAAAACTGAATGCTAGTTCATTTTTATGTAGTGTAGTACCTCAGCATTCTGTCATCTGGCCCGGAAGACCAGAATTCAGCACGTGTGTGGCAGTGCTGACTGGTAAACTAAACCTGAACTGGAGCGGGCTGGAGTGTGTCCTTGTGCCAGGATGAGGACATGACAAGTGTCTTCCTCCCCAGCTATTGCGCAGTTGTGCGTTTCTGGTTTGTAAGTACTCACATCCTTTATAATAAGAGGAACTTGCTCTTGGATGACCCTGCTGTTTTAGACAACTTAGTGCTACCGTCAGTGCTGCTGCTAGAAAGGGCAAACCAACAGATTCCGTACGGTGCTGGGACAGGGGGAGAATGCCACGGTGGCAGAACTGCCATTCAGTAACTGTGGCATGCGGTACCCTATGCGGAATCCCTTTTGTAAACGTATGGCTGACAGAAATGGATTGTCTTCAAATGGTTCCTTTTTGTCTTGGAACAGTTCAAAATAAAAGTAATATCTTTACATTTCGTAGATAGTCTGTATGTGAGTTTTCTGATCTTTGATAATTACAGAATTTAGAGCTTACTTGAAGTATGTTCCTGCTTCAGTGGCACAGGATTTGGGTTAATTGATGTCAATGTGAACACCCAATAGATTGTAATAAATTAATCTTATGTTTTTGCAAAGGATATTCTGCCTGTATTATTGAATTATTACTTTTTTCAAATATGCAACTTAGATGTGTGTAGCTTGAATGTTTCCTGATGGAACAGAAACCTCTTGTGTTCTCTCTTCTGCAATGGCCTGTTGTGTGTATGGGTATCTTCTTTTTTTGATGACTTCTTTCCAGTATATTGGGGAGGAAGGAAATCTTAAGATGTACATCCAGTTAAGATATTTGCCCACTAAAGTCTTTGCAGTATACTAAATTTTACCTGCTGTGATGAAACACACTAATGCTACTTTTCTTTAACTGTCGCATGCTTTTCTTTTCATTTTCTTTCCCTTCAAAGTTAGGAAGTGCTATTTATTTTTGTTTTAAGGTGTTTTTTTTTTTAATTAGTCTTATTTACCACATTTTTATACCCATCTGTAACATTGTGAATAATGAACTATACTTCATTCTCCAGTTGCTTCGCTATATTTGTAAACTTTTAAAGAAAATTTCATTGAGAACAGATTACTTAAGTTCCCCTCAATATGCTTCTGGTGCATAAAAGTAATTAAAGGCTTTAATTATTATATTCTGCAGTACCTACTAAATATTTCCTACTGTTAGTTTTATTTGACCTTAACAAGGTAGTATAAACTATGGTGCAGATTATGTTGGAAATCATTTTATAAGTATTTTTCTGTAAGAAATGTGTCAGACAAATGTCTATTACTATTTGATATACTAATTTTAGTTGTATGTAAATGTGGCCAATCCAGGATTGAGGAGTAACTTATACCTCTCCAGAGACCCAATCCAGCAGATGGAAAAAGGGGGAAAGGCAGGGTAGATAGCTTGTTTAAGAACAACAACAGAACAGGCAGGAGAAGGCAGGAGAAGGCTGTTGTTCCTATTGACTGGGCACAGTTACTAACTCTGTGCTAGAAACCACACAGAGAAAATGTTACTGGAAGAGCATAGCCAGAACAAAAAAATCTCTAATCAACTTATTTATTTTTTTCCCCCTAAAGGCAATAAATAATATGGATTCAAACCAAAAAGATTATTTCACAGGTCTGCCCTTATGAGAAGGAAGTTACTTGAATTTACATATTGGTTTTTTGTTCTGGGGAGTGATTTCTTTCTCCATCCTACATTTTCTTTAAAAACAAAACCAAAAAGACTTGGTATTGACTTTGAATTAGGAAAGCACTAAAAATGGCTTTTTAAGATGGTGTTGAATTGATTATTTTGAGGTTTATGTTTGGCTGGCTTTTTAAAAATATTGAGTGGAAAGTGTTGGCCCAGATTTGTGAATAACTTTGAAGAACTCTCCAGCTTGCCAAAACTGATGTGTGAACTCTTCTCATAATTTCCACTTCGTAGCTCCTTATCTGTTACAAAATACTATTTTTGTGTAAACTTTGGGTAGTGGATTACTTGAGGAAATATTTTACTATAAATAAAATGCTCAGTACTAAAAGTGATTGCACTTGGGGGGGGAAAAATCAGATTCTCTGCTTTTTTGATCCATATCTGCAATATGTCCCATATACTGAGAGACAAACATGGCTCTCTAAATATCAGATGACCTATTTTTCATATGTTTTAGTTCCATAGTAGAGATAACAGTCTTGGGATACTCTTATGCAGTTGAATTGTTGTGCTTCACCTTAAGATTGGCAACAAAGCCATTTAGAAAGGAAGAGGATTTGCAAATGCTGTGCATAGTATCTATAGTATTTTCATATTTATACTATTTTCCTATTTCATGTTTATAGTGGTTTTAGCATTAAGACTAAAATTCATACCTAGAAGAACTTAATTTGGGGCCTCCAACACAACAATATTTTTATTATTTTTTTTTTAATGGGAAAACCCCACTTGTATTTTCTCTCCATCTTTTTCAGCTTTTGCATAAGTTAACTGATAAATGTTCATGGACCACATGAATCTCCAGTGAATCTACCATGGCTCTATCTTTGTAGAGAGCTCCCAGTCCTTTGGTTTTACATTCATTATCTTTATAGTTACATGAGGTGGTGAGTTGTCTGTCTTAGAGGGTGTAAAGTCCTCCGGGCCAAAGGCACGCAGGGCATCTGTGAGAATGGCAAAATCCCTTCCAAAACCTCATACTTTGCCTACAACAATGTTTCCCCTTCCCTTTGTAAGAGGATTTTCAGTCTTCATACTTCAAGTGGTGGGGATCAAGTAGACATTTCAGTATATTCTCCCATATGGAGAGACAACTTGAGGCTCAGCTTTGCCTTGTTCAGGAGCTTGGAAAGATCCACCCTTGCTCTGTGGTCTTACAGGAGTTACCTGCAGTGGAGTAACCACTGCAAGTTCAGTGTGTTAGTGCCAACACTGACTGCTAGTATTGAGGGGAAGAGAGGAGCTGGGGACAGTATTCTCACTCTTATTGCTGCTGAAATACTACTGGTAAAAGTAAGGGAACAAAATCATTTTTGTGTCAAAAAAGGCAAACAGAGTAAAATCTTTGAAATGAGTCAGGACTGTAAATACTCAGCACAGCCTTTCAGCGTCCTTCCCCTTGTGTATGATCTGCTCAGATATGAGGGGGGCATGCTGAAAAGAGAGTTGTCCTTCAGCAGAATTGAAAGATGTCTTCCAACAGGAGCATAACCCCTTTGTGTGCCTCCCTCCCCCTCTATCTTCTCTTGCAGTATGCAGATCTTTTTCTTTCCTCTTCTCTTGCACAGCTTGATATGTGATTGGTTCTCCCTTTCAACACAAATTACTGTAGGTAGATTGTTTTGTTTGGTTTTTTTTTTTATATTTGATATCCATGCCTTGGCTCTCAAACATAGAGGAAAAACAATATAGTTCTGCCTATAGGAGGTTGAATTTGTAAATCTATATTAGTTTGGAAATGCGATGAGAGATAATAAAATATTCAGAAAGCAGCCTGTTCTTGTGGGATATTATTCTGCACAGCCAGGGAGCAGATTAATGACACTACACAGAAAAAAATAAGGTATGCACCATAAAATATAGATTGGAGTAGCAATGTGGAAACTAAAAATCCAGTCCTGGTAGCCTGTGAAATGTGTGCTTTTACAAAGTTTATCAGCGACACTCAAAAGCAGCCATTATTTAACTGGGAGATGTGGAATTTTCTATCCTAGGCAGCTAACCACCAGCCACAAGAGTTATGCTTGTGGTTTTGTCCTCCTAAATAAGATTCAGGGCTATTAAGTTCGTCTTGGGTGAAATTTGAAGGTGGCTTTTGTTTCTGTTTTTTCTTCCAGGAGAGTGTTGTTGTGAAGCATACTGTCAAGAGGCTATGTGCAAGCATGTAGCTAAAAGGTTGATATTTGTCTTAATTTCCATTTCATTTTATACTACAGAACCAAAGCTGCAATCTTTGCATGCCTTCAGACAGGAGAAGGTAGGAGAAAAGTGTCCAAAGTGGAGTTAGTTTGGCAGATCCCCAGCCATGTGCCAAGACACTGTACTTCCATGTGGTGAACCTGTGGGTTCGCCAGCTGGCTACAGATCTCTCTGACTGCACTCTTTTCTCTTGGATTCATAGATGCCCATTTCCAGATATTAGAAGGATGGGAAGTGTGGAGTCATATCCTAAGTACTTTTTCCGTTAGGATTGAGTTTGGCAATAGAGCTCCTCCCCTCCCCAGTCTTCAGCCCAGTTTGCATTTTAGCACTAAAAGCAATAAGATGTGGCATTTGCAATGGTGTTTTACAAATGCATAGGTCACTTAAGCCGTGCCAGTGGCACTACTTGTAGTGAAGCTTGCTTGAAGTTTTCCATTAGAAAAAAACTTCTTAACTCTTGCTGACAACTTTCCCAAAATTAAATACCTTGGTTTGAAAACTTCCCTTCAAGGTACCTACTTTTAACTGACTTTTGCCCCCCTAATTTTCAGCCCAAGTGGGGGTGCTGTCGTGACAGTAAGGGTAGAGAGGGAGATCTTGGCTAATTCTTTGATAATAATGTAAAACCCTTGAGGCAGTCACTGAAAAATTGGCAGACCCCAAGCTGCTGATCCAGGATGCAAAATCAGGTTTTTTTACTGCTTGCTCTCTGTGTACGTGTGTATAGGTGTAGATACAACCTCACAGAAATCTACATAAGCCCATGAACATAATTAATTTGATTTCATAAGAGGAAGAGAGTGTTATATGCAGTGTTAGAGCAACGTCATCATTTTTAATAAACTTTTCCTGATAAATTTTTGTAAGTAAGAAGCAGTCTTAAACACTAGAAGCATGAAGCATTTCAGTTTAGTTGTTGTATTTTTCAAGGCATATATAGATTTTGAAACTGTGTATTGTTTCTTTTTAACAATTTTTAAAATGTTTTATTTGGGTGAAACTTTTTAATTGTGAAAGATTGTAATATGTTATAGTCTAAGTCTCACAAAATGTTAACGTATTTCAAAGGATAAATCCAAGCAATTTTTTCTATAGTCCTTTTGAAACAGCTTTTTCTGTTCTCATAGTGACTTTTCTTCTTCCTTGTTCTGAATACATTTCCTCTGTGATGCTCTATCAAAGAAACATTTTTCTTTTTGCTGATTGTTTATATACTTGAAGATACTTAAAGAACTCTATACTTTTAATGAAGGCCTATCCGCAGACTTCTGCTTTTGAACTTTGGTTCTACTCATGGGTAGATGTAAGCTCTTTCCCCGTGCCAAGCAACAGGAGGATCAAAATGAGATTGGCTTGATTGCTAATAGATATGTGTGGTTTGAAAACTTGAACTGTCTAGCGTACGCTTTCTGGATAATCCCTGGGAGTTCAGAATATATATGCTTTCTTTGAACTATGGTACAAATATAATCCTTTACTTAAGACATTACTGCAAACAGTGGTTAAATCAGACAGTGCTAAATCTTCTAGAGCTGCTCAAAAGTGCTCTGCAGCATCAGGATGGGATTCTCAGAAGTGCCGATAGGCATTGCATACCTAACTCCCACTGAATGGGTGTCTTTTAAGGTGTCTGGTGATGGGATGACCCAAATCATTCTGTGACTTTCACAGATCTTGAGTGGAGAATAATTTTATGATCACAAGAACAACTTACTAAGGGGAGTTGAGATGGAAATAAAATGGATGTTAACAGAGCAATAAAATATCCCATGAGCTGTATATCTTTCTGAGGCTGCTCAGCTTCTATAGCTGCTTTAAATTGTTTTAACTTCATTGTAGGTAGTTTTAACTGAATGAAGCTAGGGAGTTTCACATGAACTGCTGATCTCAACTGTTTTTTTTTTTTTTTTATTCCTAACATAGCTAGGTGTATCTGGAAACCCCTACATAAAAAGATTTATCTTGCTTCTGAACTAACTATTGACGTGCTCCTGTGGACAAAGTCATCCACTAACATAAGCTAATGTATCCCATTTTACATCATCTGATGATGTGATGAAGCAGTTTATGAAATACCTTTCTCTTGATACTGGGAATCTTCCTGACACCTGCAGAGGTTCAGTAATATCTCCTTGTTTGCTTTCACTTACTCATACAAACTCATTGTCTTCATCTAGTTCTTATAGAAGCAGTTCTGCAAGCTCACTCTATTTGGTTCTAATGCGAGGAGAAAAAACAGTCCTGAAATTTTACCGAAGCTATTTCTGCTTTGTTGACAACATCAACAAACCCGAGAGTTTCTAACAGCAAATGTATTTCTATATTAAAACCAGATTCCTGTTTTAATGCAGAAAGCTGCTAGTTGTTTCCTGAATAAATACTTAGGACTACCTTGTATAGTTTCTGAGTATGCAAGGCTATTTCTAGAAAGTATTTCTTGATAGTTATTTTTAAAGTATCCTACATAATATGCAAGGGTTAACTGACCTAAATTTTTAGTGTTAGTAATTCTATAAAGATTTTTCTCTGATTTTACAAGGAATTTGGATTTATAATTTGGTATCTTTGTCAATCTGTTGTGCAGGTAGGTGCCAATACACAGGATTTTGTATTTTTGGCTGGGCATTTGAGATGTTTCTGCAGTCTTTCTTTCCACCTGTTTCTTTATTTTGCATTGTCCCATTTCTTTACCTTTTGTTCATATACTGACAGAGAGCTGTGCTAGAGAGAACTACAGTTTGTATGAAACAAATCACAGTTCAACCACTTTCAGGTGGAAAAATTAGAAAATCTCAATTCCATAGCATATAAGACTGTCCCAAATGGAAATCCTGCTGGGCAACATATGCATTTTTATGGCTTATTGTCAACCTCCTTTATTCTAGACACAAATGTATAGAAGAAGAAGACAGGATTAAAAGATTAGTTATGTCAGTTCCTTTTGGTTCCGCTATTTTACCGCTGTTTTATTAAATCAAGCTACTGACCAAATGTCTAGTTCCCCCTTCCTGTGAAGGATGTTTCTTCATGCCTACAATTGATTTGCACACTTTAATCAAAGACCATTCAAATCTTTCAATAAAGGACTCAGGTATGTTTCACATACTTAAAAAAAAATAGAATAACATGAAAAACTGTTACATTCTAGTCATGCAACACAGCTAACTTGGTTACTTTAACTCACATGTCTCTCCACTAGGAAAGCCTTCTTCTGAGAGAAGTGTTCTCTCCCCACGTACTTGTGTGTCACAGCTGTAGGAGCTGCTCCACATCTGTCGACACTTTGCTGTTCTGGTACGTTCTGAGACAGAGTATCTTGTGTTGGAAGGGACCTACAAGGATCATGGAGTACACCTCATCATTAATTAACTATTTAACTAAGCCTATCCTGTAGCATGATACAGCAAAGCAAAACTAATGACAAAGCATTAAATAATTCGAGTTAAGCAGGAATGGTGAGTGTATTAGCTGAGCTTACTCACTCACCTTTGGTAATGGCAGCACCCCGTGTTGTGGCTGTTGCAGGATATCCTGTGGCTGTTGCAGGACAAATATATGCTGAAATACATTTGGTGATGTACAAACTTCTTCCCTTGTAATGGGATGGATAAGGATAATTCCTGGAGCACAGGGTCTGTGTTTTACCATCAGGTTTTAGCCATGGGAACACTGACATAACATAATGTAATGGAAGACCCTAGACATCTCTATGCGGGGGGCTTGTGGATGCAGATGGTAATTGGAGAGCTTACTTTTGAGATTGTGAGGTCACAAAAAAAATGTGTCCCATTTCAATTTTAATATTTGAGAAGTTTACTAACTTGCATCATCTATTCTAAGGCTTTGATCTTGTAAGTGCTGGCACTGTGCACAGCAGGAGCGTTTCATTTAGGGCAAGCGCATACAGTGACTGCTGCAAAACTCAAGTGAAATTAAACAAGCAGCTGAGAGCTCTGTATTATTAGAAACCTTGAGCTTCTTGGATGCCTCTCATTCTCAGCAATATTAGGTAGGAAATGAATGTGGAGTGTGAACAGGGAAAGGGCTGAATAATGATGTAAGCTCAGCCTTCAGCTGACAAAGGAGTTGCCTGCTTGCGTACGTTCTGTTTGCACTGTAGCCAACCCACAGTTCTTTCCTCAACGTTGCAATGCATTTCTTACCTTATCTGCTTTTCTCATCACCTTTTAACTTAACTGTAGATCCCACTCTCTCTTCCTGCATGGTGTAAGAGTGATTTCTAGCTAGTCATTTCTGACTGCCTCCCTCTTCCCTTTCTGAACAATTATTTGGCTTTCCTTGGTTATACCACTTACTGTGCCCCAGCATTCATAAAGGCAAAGCAATTAATTCAAAGAACCAAACACATGCTATACAGTAGAAAAGCTGCTATTATTTGCAATCACTTCATTTGCTGAAACTAGAAATTCAAACCTGTACAAAGCTCCACTGCAAACAGCGTTCACAGACCTTTATGCTCAGCTTATTCTGTCGTTTTAAATAGTCTATCTGCATTCAGTGGACAAACTACCTTTTTGTGTATTCAGCAGCAGTACTTTGTCATCCTAAAGAAAATTACTCAGAGGACCATAGTATGATAGTCATTTATCAGCAGTGCTACTGTATGGGATTGTGGATTGTCTTATATCTTCCTACCACAGAAGTGTCTGCTTTACTTTCTCATTATTTTATCCCTTTGCTTATAGGCATGGTAGGAAATTAGGATATTTTACTTATAGCTAGTGATGATTGTTATTTCTGCTCACAAAAGGCGAGGACTGGGAAGTTATTAAACTTATTCTCTTGAGTGAAAAAGATAATCATCACTTCATCATTTTTCGTGACTAAGATTCCCCATTTGCTTCACAGAATTACTGTAGTTAAAGGAGGACTGTGTTTTGGGGCTTAAATTAGCATGACAATTAAGGAGATTCAGATCAACGGCTGCTGATATAGATATGATATGTTTAGTACTCTTTTATTCTCATGGAAATGAGTTATTTTTCTGTACAGTGCCCGCATATAAGATAAACATAATTCCATACTGACATATGAATAGCTTGTTCATTACTGTAATGTTCTAAGGAGAAGTACTTTCTCTCATTGCAGTGGCATATGGCTGGAGGTTTAGGATACGAAAGTACAGCTTTTGAATAGCTTGTACTAAATGAGCTTTTTCAGCTGCTATTTGCAGGATTGCGAATAATCTCGTAGCATGAAAAGGCATACCACTCTGCCATAGTTATCACTAGCTAATGCTTTTCATTTATTAACATTTACATAGCAACATTACATCACCGTCTTTGGCTTAGGCACTCAATGAACTGACTGGATTCTAGCTGTCACTGCACTGTCATTGCAGTTCTCATTGCCATGTGCTCACAAAAACGAAGGGTCATTTGAACGCCAATCTGATTTAACTTGTCATGTAAGTACCTACTAAAATAACCCCAGCACTGATATTCAGATCATGAGTAACCTTGTACATAAAACCCTCCCAATAGGCAGAGTGCATCTGCCCATGTGTTGTTTGAATTTATAACTTCTCTTCGTAGTGATTTATTTTCTCTAAATTGGTAACTGCCAGAAAAACATGCACAACAAAAAAGCAGCCCCTCACAACCTGTACCTGTTCCAAATCCCTCTGAAGTATCCTTCTCTTGGTTTTTTTTTTGCTAAGCTTTGCAGTAAAATGCTTTTATTTTTGTTTTTATCTCATTTAAATTTTTTGTAAGTTACTCAGTTTTTCAGTTTTAAATTATTGCATATTGCTTCTTTTACTACTTTTTGTTCACACATTTTGGAACTCTCCAGTGTCTCATATGATGTGAGTAAGTTTTTGTTTTTCTTTGCTTGCCATTTTTTTTGGTGGTTTAAGGCTTTCTTTTACTCTGGCACAACAGAAAATGAGGAAAAGGTAATACTGTATTGGAAATGAAATTGCCATTCAAAAGGAAATTCAGAGAACAGGTGAAGTTATGGTACTTTCCGGAAAAGTTAAGAAATCTGGATGCAAGTATTTACAAATTTAGGGTCCAGTTACCCAAGTTCATTCAAGTAAACCCAGAGGCATTACTCCCATGATTAAATCCTTATCAACATGGATGAAGGATCAAAATGAATAAGGAGTAACTGGACCAGAAATTTGTTATGGGTGAAGTGTTCTATGGAATGCTCCTGCCACTTACATTAAAATAAAAAATGTATGACCACTTTCTTACAAAAGGAAAGAAGGTGTATTTTTTGATGGATCATACAAATTTAGAGTATGTTTTTGCTTTGGAGTCCTGTAAAAATAGAACAGCATAGGAAGAACAAAACTGGAGCTTAGAAACAGCAAGGAAGACAAGCACCCACAGACTATGTGGTTTTCTAAGAAAGGGATTTGAAATCATACCAGGACGTGCATTAACAAGTTGAGGAAATGGCAAATCACTTTTGCTCGGGGATGATGAAGAAATATCTCTGATTTCTCTTGCCATGGCAGAACTTCTGTGTTGGAAACATTGTGAAAGGACCTATTACTGTAGTACCTGTTGCTTGGATAATGTATTTCAGATGAATGCTTTCAATTCCTAACAACATTTCACTTGTGTCAAGCTTTTGCAAATTAGGAGTTTAGTTTCTTTTGTGACAGAAAAAAAATACCAATAAATCTTTATCTAACAGTGATAGGCTCAGAGACCATAGCCTTCCTTTGTCACATGAACTATGGGCTGGTCAAAGAATATTAGTGTTCTAGTGATGCATGCCCACCTTTGAGTGCTGTTTACGCTCTCTAAGATAAAAGTGCTTGGGTAAAGGATCCCAGCAGAGTAACAAGTGCTCCTCAAAGTCTACCTGGAATCTTCATTGACCAGCTCTATAAATATTACACAGATTATGTCAGTGCATTCCATTTAAGCAGAAACTTGTGTAAGTTTGAGATTGAATATCTTCACAAATTCTTAGAGGCTCATACAGCAACTTCGCTAGGTTTTTTTGGTTGGTTTTCTTTTTTCAGTGTAGAAAAGGAAAAAAAATAGTGCTTAAAACTTAAATTTCGGTGAGTCTTGCTTACTTCACAAAGGATAATCACCATTGAGAGGCAGTCAGTCTCCCCCTCCCCCCCCCCCACTGGGATGATATTTAGGAACACTGAATGCCTTCATTCAGTGTGTGCAAGCATTTGTCTGGAAGGGGGGGTGCCATCAGATTAGTTTGCTTATGTTTTCTCCAGCAGTGTGTGATAGCATAATGATGCTACTTTTTAAAGCTTGCTCAGGTACTTTTTCACTAGGGTTCTTGGATAGCAGTGCAGTAGTTTGCATTAGCCATGATATGTTTCAGATAAATGTGCCCTACTGTGGTGTGCTTGGCCTCCACTACAGATATTAGAATTTCTTTTTCTGCTGTACATGGTGGGATGTCACTGCTATCTCATGAGAACCATGGCCCAGGTTAACAAACCCTTATACTTCCCTCTAATGTGCCATAATTGTCTGTGGTTCCAAGCAGTTGGTTACCATGTGGACACTGCTGCAAAGCATGACCAGGATGGCACACCTGAAGCTTGAGTGGAACAGTGGAACTAGTTTAGCTTGGCAGCTTTGACTGTCATTGCAGAGATTTGTCTACAAATACAGGAGGGATTTGAACGTGGGCATCTATTTGGGCATCCATGGAGCAATGTTTTGGGGCTTGACTCATGACAGAATGATAATACAGAACTAGAGGACCAACAATGGCATCACAACACTAGTGTGAAAAAGGCTGCTTTCTGTGACAGCTCTTAGCCCGTGGATGTTTTCCCACATTGTTGGGAAAAAAAAATATTTTATTTTCATTGTTGCAAGAAACAGTTAATCAATCTGGAAGATTAGTCATTATCTAGTCCTGAAGGAGCAGAATGCCACATTCTCTAGGAGCTCCCATGTTGTCAGGAATAAGGAAGATCATTTTGTTCTTCTATTCTTGCACCTTGTCGGTCTCTTAGAGTCAACTTGCCCTCTTGACGTTTGAAGTCTTTCAATGGATGTTTGGACAAGAGACAAGAGCTGTTTAATTATGCCATAAGTGGCTGCAGAATGAAGGCAGAATGTTTATTTAGAAGACTGAAGGGTCCATGGTAGTGCTTTGTGACAAGTCTGAGTGTTTCTCAACAAATGGAGCTCCTTTTCTTCCAGGAAGAGTTATGTGTACATGTGATATCTCCCACTTTAAGAGAACGTCTCACATAGAAACAGGGAGAAAAAAAAGTGTCTATTTTAACATAATAGTTCTAATTACAAAGTGTTCAAGATTCTGCTCTTACATTGAAATTTAACTCTGGACTTTGAAGACTCACAGTAATAACAATTTTACTTCATGTGGACAAACAGGAATGTGAATTTTCTCTATTTCTTACCAAGCTTGTGCCATACCATCTTTTTCTTCGAAAAACTGTTGAAAAAAAGGATCCACAGATGTTTTTCATAGTATATAAAGTTCTGAATTCGTTTGTTTTGGTTTGTTCTTCCTCTCATACAGACTATATAAACCCAATTCCAATAATACTTTAAGATGAAGCTGTTAGTCTAGTGAGGAAAGGTGTGTGCAGCTTTCTTAGAGTGAGGGTGTTATGTTGCTTTTTGATTTATAATCCTGTGTGGTTTGTAAAAAGACAAAACTATGATTTCATGCAAACAAGGCACCAACGCCTAACTCTGCCCACTTTAAGGGTGAAGTAGGTTATGCTTTTCTGCTCAGTTCATTTTGGTTTAGTCACAAAGTAGTGTAAACAGCTCTTAGCCAGGGCTATAAAGTGTGTAGAGTTAAACTGTTGTGCATGGGAGAGTTTTAAGTGCCAAGTCTCAAACAGTAAAGCCGGTTTCTATTCCTAAGGGTCAGGATATTTTTAGTTAGAACTAAAATGTAACAGTTGCCTGAGGAAGAAGTTTTAGTCAGAAAATATTTGAGGTAGGCAAAAGCTGTATTTAAATTTTATGAGAAAATGAGAATTCTGCACCAGTTTGTAGAAAATCTAACATGCTAAGCCAGAGGAAATCTATCTAAACCGTATCACTAGGTGGGCCACTGAAAGTATTCACTAGAGCCTGTGATACCTGCCAGACAGAGCAGAAGGTCTGGAAATTCTATTTGCACACAGTGTAGCAGAGTGAATTTTTATCACTTCTCATCAGGGATTCCAAGAGGAAAGTTGAATTAAAAAGTTTTCTCATCTGTTCTTGTGAAGATACTTATTGAGATTGTCAGCTGTATGACTCTAGTGAGCGAGACACCGTCCACTGAGACGGAGAGAGGAGTTCACTTTGTCACCCGCAGCCCGTCAGACAGCTATGAGATACTGTCCTTCCAGTCTTTCAACAGCCATTGCAACTTCTGCTCTAAACGAACGCACCCCGTTGAAGCCTGATGAGTGTATGCTAATGGAAGGGCAGTCTCTGTATTCAGTAGAATTTTTGCTGCTTAATTACAATTAATGTCCTCTTTTCCTGGTCTAAACCATCAATGCTTGTAGCAGAAAGTAAGTCTCAAAGAAAATGCTGTCTGTCAAGAGATGCATTGCAACTCTTCAGGTGAATGTGGCAGCAGATCTTTTGAATGATCTTTCAGAGTCCCTTCCAGCCTGGGCTGTTGTGTGTTTGTATAAATGGGGGGCAGGTAGGGAGCGAGGTGTGTGTGTTGAGACACACACCTCGAGGGACGGGCAGCAGCACTTGCTCAGTGTCCCACAGAAGAAGGTGGGTTGCACTGACTGGAGTGCTTATGTTACTGAATCAGAAGGCGGCCATTCAGTGAATCAGATTCTTTGCTTAAAATGATGTTGCCTATTTATAGACATGAGGAATTTTTATGCAATGCGCAGCCAAGTTATATTTCAAATGAGAAGTTCTCGGGTTTAAATTTTTCTGTGACTATTCTGAAGCATGGACAAAGAGTATTTTATAATGGACAAATAACTGCCTACTTCAGGAGGCAGGGAAAATAAGAGCCGAAAAGAAGAATGACTAACAGCCTTCATACATGATTGTGATTCAAGGGATAGAGTCACAGAACAACTTCAAAGATTCCTGCTAGTCGACAGGACATTTGGAAAAGACTGAGATGAGAAAAAAGCACTCCCTCTGCATTACAAAACTCTGGCATTCACTTTCAAACTGCTAATTAGGAAAAATAGGTAGCACCCACAGATGAAAGCACTGTATGCCTTAGTCTTAGAAATAAAGGCATAATTATGGAATTCTCGGTACTGAGCATCTAGATGTTGATCCCCCATAATCTTGTTTGTGTATCCAAGAAACAGTAGTGTAAAAAGATGAACTGCTCCAAACCATAGCACAGAGTACATTTTTTTGTTTGCAGACTTGAATTGCTTGCTGTTTAAAAGACTGATTTCCCCAAGCCTTTTTGTGGGGTATTTCTACCTTGATACTAATGAAGGTAAATTTATTTTACAGTCAAATGATTTGTAATTCTCAGGATATCATATCATATTTGATAATTGCAAGAAGATAGCTGTTAAAATTTACAGACACGTCAACTCTTGCTAAACAGAGAGAAAGGCATTTGTTTGGTATGTACAAAGCCTTTCACAGTACTAAAACGAAGCTGGGCCAGAATTAAGTGCTGAACAGTGACATTTTGTCCATTAGATGCGTTTCAGATATAGTAGAATCCAGACAGGAGAACAGTGCTTGGGACATGCATCTGCTAAGTTACAAATGTGACTCTCTCAGAGTGTGTGTGTGACATACTGCTTGGCAGTGTAGCCTTCGACGTGGCTGTTTCTAGCAGCAGGATTGAACCTTGGCCATCAGCAATGCATGGTTCTAGCCCAATGAAGCAAGGCACAGGGATGGGGCATGGAAACCCCTCAGTGATCAGAGTAAAACAGGAAAGTTACTGGAAGTTGTTTTTAAAGAACAGGTTTTTCTCTTGGCAAATGAGATACCAGGTGGAGAAGTAGAAGTGAGAGAACTTTTCACTTCTGTCAAGTAACACTCACAAAATTCTCAATATTCTCAAGAATGGCAAGGGATTTAACTTTATTGGAAACCATGCCATACAGCTGGTGGATTACTGAGCATTTTAATTGCACTGCATTTGGTTACCTTTCCCAGGACCACTCCCCTGTCCACTCAGCATATTGTGCATCAGTCAGCCACCTTGATATCATAATAATATGTGCTTATTTCTGCCAACAAAAGGTGCTTCTGCATCTGTACAGTGAGAAAATAGCATAACATGATATATTCTGATGTGCTTCACTGTAATTTTATCACCATGCACGAAATCTTGGGAAGAAGGGCACTTTTTAATAAAAATTGCTATTACAAAATTTATTGGACCCATCAAAGCTACTATCCAAAGCAGATTTTTATGGAGATGATCTCTTTTAATTCCCTGCTCAGCAAAGTCTCAGGTGAGCTACCAGTATAGGAAACTAGCTGCTTAGAAGATGTTTTGCTCCAGACATTTTGTGTTACAGGCAGATGAATGGAAGACTGCATCAAAGAGCTTCATTTTTTTTTATGGTTCAGTGTTCAGGTGGAATATGAGCGCAACCAAAGCAAATGCTGTCAGCCTTACATTCATCTCAGGAGCCTTTCCTCCCTTCCCTTGAGAGAAAGTGAGCTAAGAAACAGAAATCTATAGAGTTGCATCTAAAATTCCCTAATTATATCAAGTGATATTTCTGGGGGGAATTAAAAAGTGTAAGGCTAAAATGAGGCAGATTTTTTTGTTCTCTTTTTGTAGCTCGACCAACCCCTGTTTTAGGGTTTCTGCGAGACAGTATGAACACATCTTGTAGTGAAGAATTATTCCATTTTTAAGCTGCAATAACACTTCCAATGGTCAATATTCCAAGGATTGAATTACATTATAATACTAGAGATAGACTTTTTTCCTTAAATTGGGCTCATCAATTAGATATGTGCACTGAGATGTCTTAGCAGCTTAAGTGGAGGCTTAGTTCATCACTGACTTCATGCTGTTCAGCTTTCTGCATGGACATTGCTATTTCTGATTTTACTGATGGGATATAGCATGATCTTAAGTTCATCTAGTACTTGCTGTAGTAATTAAATTACTAATGGTTCTAAATTTCCGAATAGTGAAATAGAAAAGTGCCCAAACTCCAGTTTCACACCACAAGTGTATAATGAGGTTATGACTGCATAGCTGTTGAAAGTACAGGAGATTTTTTCAGGTGACTGGTGTATGAAAGTGGCGTGCTGTCTGGAGGTGCTTTGGAAAAAGAAAATGTTTAAAGATGATGTTCCTCTTTAGTTTTTTCTCATAAATCATATTTTCCTGGCGATACATTGCTAAGTTTTCTGCCATATGTTGCTGGTGTAACATTTTTACCAACATTCATGTAAATGTAGAATGTTACTAAATTAATTTTCCAAATCAGTCTCCTTAGAGAAGGTCGTGTCCCTTATGAGAAGGGTGTCCTGCAGCACCATTTCTTGCAACTGCCGTTGAGGTCATGTGCTTCTTTTGGGACAGTAATTTGTGATCTGCCATAAAAATTATGATAGCACAAACTGCTGTTTATGAGGCAATGTAGCTGCAAATGTACCTTTAAATGTAGTATATTATTTCATGGAGGTATTAAGTAGGAATTGGCCCATCTGTATAGGACCAGAGACCTGGCCAGATTTTCACTGTAGAGACAGTCTAATATGTAGCTGTGTCTTTCACTAGAAGCCAGATGTTGGTGAAGAACCCCATAGAGTACCAATGCTCTTCTTCCTTCCCTGGCTTTTCTTTGGTCTATCCTGGCTTGCTTTCAGTCCATGTATCTTTATACTCTAGGAAAAAGTAGCTTTAACAGAGCAGAAAGACAGTGAATTAAATATGAGTATGTAAGAGAATGCAAGGCAAGGAGAAGAGAAGGATGCAGTGTCACTACTTGGAACCCATGGACCCATAATTGCCATTAAATGGAAGTTTATCACACAGCTATTGTGCTGCCACCTAGCATGTTATTGAGTGGAAAGTAACGAACTGGGGGGTTGAAAAGCAATCCAATGTTAGTTCTTCGGGGCTTGCAACTGCATTCGCTTACATATTTCCATACATTGCTGTGGCTAATTATTTATTTATTCAATCTAATTTCTGTGGGAAGTTGTGGTAAGATAGAGGAGGATGCACAGTGGCCATGTAAGAAGCCTGTGGGAGATGAGGAGTAGGAATTCGGTGGTAAGAGTATAAACTGGGATTTCCCATTCTCCTGTAACATCGGGCACCCAGTGTATTTTACAGTAAAAAGATGTGTCTCTAGACTTCGATGTCTGTTGGGCCACAGGGCAGCTAAGGGAGAGTTTTCATGATCAGAATTCTGTCAGATGTTCATACTTCTTGTCTGTCCCAGTCAGGCACCTGCAGTTCTTAGGCTTGGGTTTTTATGGGTTTGGTTTGTTTGTTTGTTTGGGTTTTTGTTTGGTTTGGTTGTTTTTCATTCTGGCCTTGTGTCATCTTTTCTACAATCTATTCTTATGATTCAAAAGTCTTGAATAGTTGTGCCTGGGAAGAGATGGTAGAATTGGGTTGATGATCAGTTTTATTTTACAGTTGGGCAAATGCAAACCTCTGCAGTTGCACAGACTTTCTGCTCTATGATGTTTTCCCGATGAACTTTGCAGAGAAAGTTGCAACTACATGTAACAATCCCTTGGATGTCAAAGGACTGAGGGCTGTATCACAGTTTAAGGCTTCCAAGTCAAAATTCTTTTTTTTTTTTTTTTTCATGATAACCACATCCCCATTGTCTTTTAGCTGTTATGGAATCAAGAGTTTGTGGTGGAGGAGTGGAATGTTTGCATGTAAGGGGAGTAAGTTACCAGCTGAGACCGTTTCCATTTTACAGCATTGCTCATAGTGCATTAATATCCCCCTTTAGAATGCTAGGAGCTCAGTCAGAAAGGTCCATCAGTCCAAGCCATTTTGTATGGGAATTACATTTATAATTTCTTGTATAGATTTTTTTTTTTGAGTAATTCTCCTCTGCTGATGTCCTCAAATAAAGAACGCATTTTAAATGAGTTGTTGCCAGCCCAGGGTCTGGCCTTTATCCTCATTCCTTAACATTAGCCTGAAGGTTTAATTCAAGTTGTATTTAGTGGAATACTTTTGTAGTCCTTCATTTACATGTATGCCAACAAGCTTAAATGCACTGCAACCTTGGAAGACTTTCAAAGGAAGTAATAATTCCTCTGAAATAGGTCTTTTGAAAGCTTTATCTTGTTCTTTTTCTTTTTGTTAATCTTGGAGCCCCTTAGCATGTCAAAGCAATTTTTCTAATGTCACATCTTCTAGACATTAGCATGAAAGAGCTTTAAAAGATGATTTGAGAAAGAATAAATGTTGAATGAGCATTTATTATAGAGCCGTTTATGCTACATTTGCATTTTGACTATATTTTTGACGTGAAATGTTTGAAAAGCAGGCTAATTCGAAAGTCAATAGTCTCTAAACAATGCATACTACAAGTCTGTTTACACTGAACTGTTTCCTTTGTGCATTAATTTACAAAAATAAGATTTCATTAGGCTTAAGCTGATTTGTTTATAGGGATGAGATTAAACTAGTCTCATTAGTCTTAACATTGAAATGGTATTCCCTTTAGAAATTTGGTAGTGATCAAATGTTCCTCTAAGTTATGTTCAAGAGAATAGGGAAAAACTCATCAGTCAATTGATGCTGATCTTTTTTGAGTTCCAATTCCTTCCAATTCAACTGTTATGGAAATTGGTAACTGAAGAATACTCAGGTCCGGAATGAGCAGAGTAACATTTATTTATTACAGTACTACAAACATTTTTTTAATATATTTTTTTTAAATTTTGAAACCATGGCAGACTGAAATCATCTCTGTATGTAGCAGCTAACAGGCTGAAGTTATGCACAGTTTGAATTATTGTTATCTTTGTGCAGAGGGATTGGCCAGATAGCATTTGGAATGCTGATGGTTTTAGATGTTTGCTACCAGGGTAACGTATCCCGCATCATCCATGCAGGTATGTTATTTGAGGTATTCTGAGGAAAGTGCATAGAAAAATTTCAGTTTTCAGGCATCACAATATTCTACATAAATAATAATAATAAAAAAATAAAGGAAAGTAAGAAAAAAGTGAGGATCTTCTGTTTTTTACAATTCCAATGAAATCTCGGCTTTAGTGGAAGAATCAAAATAGTAACAAAGAGGAACAGAATTAGCAAACTGATATCTGTAATGGTCAGGGGAAAAAGGTAAGAGAGAAAAAGGGGGATGGTGTGAACACCCAGCAGGCAATAAAAGAAATCTAGGTGACCTATACCTTCAGCTAGTCACCCTGCATTGTAGGCAGGACTCCAGCCATCGCCCCCCAAGTCTGTGATGTGATAGAAACTTGGAGAGATATTGATGTTTTAACTTCCCTCTTATAGAGCTCCAGTAGTCTCATTAGTCACCACAAGTACTTCCTTTTCTATATTTATCTATAAATGTTTATTTTTGTAGTTATCCATACACATTAACAGTAGTTAGTATTATCTTGGAGAATTACTGATTTATAAGGTAGGGTGTTTAATACAGCAGGGCTTACCGTGATGACAGGATTGTTATTATTTCCTGGCTGAGATGTGTTCTAAATTTCTGACATGTTCCTGTTGCCGTGTCCTCAGTACAGGAAAGACTCAGAGTCATATTGCTGTAATAATAAAAGGAGGTGTAGCATAGAGTAGGGAGTGAGTGAGAATTTAACCATTGCATAAATCCCATAAGGAACGGTCTTCGATTTAATAACGCAGCAGTGAACCAACCTTTTCCTCCTCTTTACTATGGATTCTACTGTTGCCATCCAGAGAGGAACTGCAATTTTCCCAGCCTAGAAACCTTAATATACTGCTAATAACCCATCATTCTGATGTTAAGAAAGCCATAATCATTCTGAGGATGGCTAATGTGCAATTACACAGAAGCTGCCCTCCTTAAACAATCCTTTTTAAGTTCTCAAAACATACAGAGGGCAAATCTTGTGGCACTAAGTTGTAGAGATCAAAGGGTCCTGGTAGTAGCAAGAATTTTAAAGTGCCAATAATATCAGAAAAAGGAGAATCCACAAAAATCAGCAGCTTTCTCCATGGGTGTTCTTGGAAGGTATGTTTTTCATTCCTCTTGAGAAATCTGGATTGCTTTTCTGAAAAGCTCATTGAAATATATGTTCTCAGAGCAGTGACTCACTGAAGAAGAGTCAGGATACAACTAGATAAAATATGGCCTGCTGTAGGTAGGCCATACATCTTCAGGTATAGAAAAGTTGTCTGGACTGTTAGGTAAGTTGTTCACCTGTATTTACATAGAGAGGGAGATACACACCCACGTGTGTATGTTTGTGTTGTGTTTAAACATACTCGGAAAGCGCTGGTGACTGCACATGTATCTTGTAACAATTATTCTAATACTTGAAGTGAATGTCTAATTGAGAGGTGCTGTCAGGGAAGGCTTTAAATCTTAAACAGAACAGACCTTAAATGGACCCCCCCTAGTTCTTCAGATGGTATTTGCTTTATGGGAGTACACAGAGAACAAGTGAAAGATTTACACTTTTGCTGTTATTCTCAGACACACACACATAGGTACGGGAAATGAAAAAGAAGCTCTTTATTTGTGAACTTTCTGAATAAGGTAAGAGTGTTCTCATAAAAGCAGGATTTTTAAAAGGGAATTGTTGAAAATGGCCTAAGAATAAAACTTTTGAACACTGTCTCCTTTTTTTCCTTGGTACGAATAAAAGCTCTGAAAGCTGTAGCCTTTAACCTCTTCAGGTCTTTCTATTCATTTTCTGAAGAGATTTACATGAGAGATGTTCTTTTTTGTTTGAGTTGTTTGATATAGGTGATGATCATGTAAGTGCAAGGGCCTATCTTTCTCAGGATCTTCAGACCTCAGCACTGAGCTAAAAGCTTGCTCTCAGCAGTGGATAGCAGATGAAAATAACTCTGTCCTCCTTCAAATGTTATTTCCCTGGAAGTTTTAGCATTTCAGGGCTACTAATGCTTTACTACTTGGGTGCCTCTAAACCCTAGCCTTCAGCTAAAACTCTAAGAGATTGTCTAGTAGGCTGGGATAATCCTAAGAGGATATCTACTACTATGAAGTTAGTTGCCTGGGGGCTGAACTTCATCAGTCATGATATCAGAAGGGGTCTGTGTCCCTTCTCTCTTTCCACAAATGCGAGTGGGATTTATGCATGCATTTAGAGGCAAGAATAGAAGCATTCTTTAATAGGAGACTTCTAGGGAAGGACAAATTATGAAGTGAGCAGTCGTATTGTCTGTGGACATTCTTGCCCTCTGCATGCTTTTGGAAACTTGCTCAGTACTGAAGTGTAGCAATTCAAGAAGCTGGTTAGTTGGAATTTAACATAAAGTCCCAATCACTTCTATACATTAAGAGTTGTTGTGGCTACTTTTATGTGAATAAATATTAATAATAGACTAGGCAAATGCGGTCCTTCCTGAAGTCAATTAAAAATAATTCAATAAATAAATGAATCCATTTACTTGGTCTAAGATTGAATTCATTGTTCCTAACAGATTATTTTTTCAAATTCCAGCTAAATTATTTTTTCTGCTTGCTGTGTACTTACCTTGCAGCTTGACCATTTCTTTCTTTGTTATCACTCAACAATTGCTTTCCAAAATTTATTCCGTGGAACTTCTTGTTCAGCAGAAGGAATTACTGAACTATTAGAAGGAGCCAGTCAACAATTTCACCATGTTTCACGGTGTGTTGCATAATGAATGCCTTGTGTTATATTGTCCTCTTCCATCCATGGAAATTCTGCTAATTTGACATGGATACTTCAGTGTTATGAATATATCCTCAAAAGAATGTAATAGTGACCATGGTCAGGTGAAAATATTAATTCTGCATTTTATATGCTGTAACTTTTAAATTATCACTCTTAAACTTCCTTGCCAAAGAGGAAATCACCCTTTGGATAATAAATCTGTGGGCAGAAATCAGGCTTCAGAATCAGTGAATCCCCTTGAAAGTTAAATAGCTCACTGGTTTCTCATTGCTTCTGGCTCCCTGATTCCTGGCCCGGTACCCTTAGAAGCAGTGTGGATCTACTCCTGTTGTTCCTGTTTTGATGTTCTTGAACACGTGGAGAGCAGTGTCTGGGGATGGCTTGTTATCAGCCATTGAACAGAATATATGACTTGACCGGCTGTTAATGAATTAAGTTGTTCATTCACAAGGCAGTTTTAGAGAGACACCAAATGGGATGTGCTACACAAAATTGTATTTTAGTAATTCCCTCTGCTGACTGCAGTCTTTTACTAACTCCTCATGGTTTTTTATGTCTTTGGGTCCAAGTTAGGCAATTGTTACTTTGATACTTCTGCTGGTATGATCAAAACTTTCAAGTTGAATGGCAGTTTGTGTCCTTCCATGGAGAGGATATACACAGTGATGCTGTATATCCAGTCCCCATGGCTCCCGCGTAGTCTCATAAATAGGTATTAAGCCCTATTTATGCCTATTCATCTCTGTTCATTGACATGGAACATAAGAATGTGCTGGTCCTGCTATTTTTCTGTGGTGTTATTATGCTGAACGACTCTTGAGTTTCAACGCAGCGTGATGAAACTTGTGTGTGGAATAGGGCTCCAGGGATGCTGTTTTGTTGACCACATGACATCAACATTTGGAATGCTGAGGTGGGGTACAGATGGGTTTCTGTAGAACAAGGCTGGTTTACCCCAGCTTAGTATCTGGCTGCTGTTTTACTTTGGGTCCAGTTCAATATTCAGTTATTGAGTAAAACACTGACTGAAGAGGTCAGACTGAGTAGGCACTTAGTGTAGTAAGTCTTTTTAAGATGTTACCATCACAATTTTCATAAGCATATGGAGGTGAAACTGTTTTCACATAGAACACTGGAACAAACCTGTGAGCTGTTCCCAGGCTCAGACCTGTTTCTCAGGTCAAAGGCCCCCCATAGCTCCCTACCACCCAAGATGAATATTGTTTGGGTCCTGAAGGAGAATTCTGCAAGTACCCATAACTGGGACTTGTCTTTCCAATTAATAATCAGAAAAAAATGCACAGTAGCTGGTAATCATCCTACTATTAAAGCATTAAATATTTTGTAGCATAAGAGCACGAAGTCAGACTTCACTAAAGCATTTGAAATTAGGACCTCTTTAAAAAAAATACAGCAGTTGGAAGGAGGAAAAAAAAAAAGAAGAAACTTCAAAGCTGCTTTTTCTCCCCCTTGGAAACCTGCTGGTGTTAGGATAAAATGAATAGAGAAAAGAGAAAGGTTTGCCTTCTAATAAAGCATCTGTTGCCCACTTTGAACATTTCTTACTTCTTTGTGAGTGAGTCTCTTCAGTTATGGCGACTACTGACAATGAAGAACAGAGGTATAGAAAAAGACAATACCTGTTATATAGCCAATATTTCTGATTTCATGTCACTTTGAACAGAATCTTCATTTGACCACATGCTGTGTCCAAAAGGAATTTCTTTGTTGCCTGATCCAAAGATGCCGTAAGATGCTCAAAAAAGTAAACTGCAGGAATCTGTTCAATAAGAAAGATAAAAACAAATCTTACAATTCATTCAGTGCACTGCTATCACTTTTAACTTCAGCCTATTTTGGCATGCTGCATAAAAACTGAATCTAAATGACTTGTGCTTCTTTTCCCTTTCTTTTAGTGTTGTTAATTCTGGTCATGGACTGTAGATTTCCTTCATCTTGGAAATAAAGGCAACAAAATAAACAACTTCACATACATTCAAAATGGGAGAAGAAAGAAGAGGTGCACATACATCACTGGATTGTTTAGAAACCTGTGGATAGTTGTTATTGCCACTGAATTTTAGTTGTTGTACCCAAGCTTTGTGAAGCTTACCCAGCAAGGGGTTCTCAGATTTGGCTGAGGAACTCACCTGAGTGATTCAGCAAAATTTTGGCCAGACCTCAGACAATTTATTTTTCTGTCTTCACTGAATGCTTACAATTCAAGGCCAAAATGGCAGGCGATTGTATTCAAAGGTCTACCTTCATCTCTTCCCAGTCAGCTCTTGCCCTGCTTGCAGCGGATGAAGTCAGCTCACGACTGGCCATTGAATGATTAAGCAAAGGCAAAGTAGTGAAACACAGTCTTAAAGATTAGGAAATACAGGAAAACAGGAAGTTTGAAAAACATTTGGACCTTTTAGAGAACTGAATTATTTAGAGTCGATAAGGGTGCAAATATTATTTCCTTTGCAATCCTTTTTTCTCTTTTGTTTTTGTTTATTTTTATAATCTGAACTATTACATTGGAATTTTAATTATTCAGTCTAGTTTTAATTTCTCCCTTGCAATGTCTTCAACGTAAGAAACGTAGCATGCTTTTGGAAGGAGTTAAGGCAGGTTATATAGACATCATATGTATCAGACACTTCATGGTATTTGTGTGAGGCCTTGTGGTGATAAAGAGGGATGTGTGAAATGCATGTACCTTACAAACATAATAAACAGTTGGTGTTATTTGAACAGAAACTGAGGCTGATTTCACCAGCAGTGTGGTTCATACCATACAATACAAAAACAGGCATACAAAATCAAACATGCCATCAATCAAATTTAGTGTCAGACAGAGCACAGGATTTTGCAAGAAATAATCTTGTCACATGATCCTACTCTTTGAACTCAATGGGAAAGCTCATTGATGTTAATGGGGCAGGGCTGACTTCTTGCAGAATAACCTTATTCCTGCAGAGGAAATGGTGTCTGTAACCCTTTCTTTGACAGTAGTTGGCTTATAAACAGGCTGACGAGAAGTTCTAATAATAACTTAACCTACTTATTTTATAATGATGTTCTTATAAGTTTCTAACTCCTTTGTCAATCTTATTCATGTCTTGGACTCAAGTTTGTTGTTATGCAGTGAGTTCCATAGGTTTAATAACTTTTTTTAATATTTCCTCTCACTGCTTTTACACTTTCGCCTTTCCTTTTTAATTCACTCTACCTTGTATGCATTTTAAGATAGCAAACAAGAAAGTTCAATCTGTTCCTATCTTTCATTACTGCCAAATACCTTTTTAGGTCACCTCTCTCATTTCTTCCACAAAATAGGAGCATTTTCCCAAGTCCGAAGTAAGTTTACCCAGGAAAATACCTCTGTCAGCTTCCAGAAACTTAGCAGAGATGGAAACAATAGTCTGAAAATTGTTTCTAGGGTATTTTCCATTAATTTCATTCTCTAGTATTCTTAAATGCCTTAGTTTCTTTCTCACTGAAAAGTACGAATTGTGGAAGCCCTGGAGTCATGAAGGAGCAATGCATCTGCTTCATGTAAGTGTTCGAGAAAAGATGGCACAAGCTGTGGAAACACAGCTTTGTGCACGGTGTACAAGGTGGGCAAATGAACTCTGCCCTTGCATAGCTTCTCTGGCAGTTCCTTATTGTTTCTGCCAGTCCAGACTCAGGTTCTGCTGTGGAGCTGACCCGGGAAGGATTTGTGCTGACAGATCGTGTTACTAACCAGGTTTGAGCAAGAGTCGCTTCCTTTCACTGTCCTGTTCTGTTTCAAAGGAGGGCACAGCAGATACTCCCATTTAATCATTAACAACTTCCCTCTAGCCTGGCCACCCTCTGTCTCATTTAAATTCCTTGGTCCACAGCCACTGTCAGCTTTCCTGGGGGGTTTCCTCTCTGAATTATGCATTACTTCTCTCAAGCCATCAATGTTACTCAGAGCAGATGTATGTTCTGTAATTGATTAGTTATCTCTTCATGACAAACAGTAGAGTTTGTGATCGAGCAAGCAGGTTCATAGATTCCCTTGATCAAAGCATCAGAATCTGATTATGCTTCCTATAAAGAACATCCTTTGAAGTGGATCAGCACTCAGGTAATTCAATTATCTTCTTTCTGGAGAATTCATCTTGAAAGGAGGTCATTTGCTCAGGTACAAAGTGGTGGAAGATATTGTTTCCATTATGACCCATCTGGTGACTTTGTCAGCCTTCAAAAAAAAAAAGAGTATATTAAAGTTATTGACTGTATCTGAGCAGTAGAGATGTGATTTTTAAATGTTTTAAAAATTAAAAATCAGTAGACTGGAGAGGAAGATTTCTTTAAAAGGGATCCCATATTATATTGATCTGCATCTGACCTATAATTCTAAAAAAAAATGAACAATTACCAAGTTAAAATTTGAACTGTAGTAGGACTTTTCAGAATGTAATCCAGGAATTGTTTTTCCACAGCTTTGCTTTCTCAGGAGTGTATCAACATTTTTCATTTCATTACTGAAATAGATCAGTCATTCTCATTAGGTACCAAAAGATCTTTAATACGAAATGAAAAGTACTGCCAAATATTACTTTAAAGCTGAACACTCCCAAGGGAAGTAATTGAAAAAAGTAAAAAGTATTTTTAATTGAAACACTTTTAAAGATGAAAATTTTGTTACTTATTTCCTTCTTGAACATGAACATCTTAGTGTGGTTTACACTGCAGATACTGCAGATGCCCCTGAACTTTGCAGCACAGTTCCCCACGCAATGGACAGGTGCTGCAGACAAGGCCTGCAGAAGATCCTGTTAGTACTTTCTTCACTCCTCAGTTAAGGAGACACTGGAGGTGCAAACAGGTCTGTAGCATGATAGATTTCATCCTGAGAACATCAGGAAGACTCCAAATGAATGGAAGACATTTTTCCTCAGGTTTAGAGCAGGTACTAGAAGGATTTTATTTTTTTTGTCTGTTTAGGGTGGGTCTGATGGCTGTAGGATCTGGAAAGGTTGCAGGGCTAAACACGTCACACGAAGGCTGAGTGAGTGAAAAGAAGTCACATTAAGAAAATGGAAAAGATGGTCTTTTAAAACAGCTGTAAAAGTAACAGCCTTTTTCTGTGGCATGTAGAACATTTGAATGAGTGTGAGGGGGAATCATTTACTTTTTTATTCTTTTTTTTTTTATTTTTTTTTTTTTTTTTTTTTTTAAATTTGCTGGGATGAATTTCATGTCCAGAATGATGCCCCAGTTTGATCTCCAGAACAAAGGGCAACACAACCTGACAGGATCCAACAGGGAGTTTCCAGCTGGGTGTCTCCACCTCAGTGTTTCCTTTTTTGTCTGTCTTTAGCCTTCAGTGTCCTGTCTCCCTGGGGCAGAAAAGGGAAAGGTGAAAATATCATGTAACAATTATAAATAAATTCTCTTACACTTTGTTATCTCTGGACGTCAGGGAACGTATGACAACAATACTTGAAGTGGTGGTGTGCATGGTATATCTTTGTCACTCTTGAATTGTGTGAGGTTTCACCTTAGATCTCATACCATCCTCTGCTGGTGGATGTTGAGTGTCCATAGCAGAGGACAAGGTGATCCCCAGATTCAGTGTTTGTAAGAACCGACAGATTCTTCCAAGTACATGTTTCTCATCAGGAGGCAGAATGATAAAAATTGAAATAGCTGAAGGAAAATGAAAAATAGCCAACCTTTGAGAGTTTTAAAGAGAGAAGTCTCCTTCGGACTATGTGGAATTCCTGAAAGAATTCTTTAAACCTCTCACTGTGAAGAAATGCCTTTTTTTTTTTTTTTCTGAAAGGGCAGGCAGGACCATAAAAGTACATTGAGGATTTAGTATCTCTTCTTTCTTTTCTCTTCAGCTGGTGTCACTTGTGTCTCCTTGCTCCTTAGGCTCCTCCATGCTTGCCTGCCTGTGGCCCCTTTGAGATACTTTCTGAGGTAAGATGTGTTCCTCTGCACACTTTTGATTGGAACTTTCAAGTGGAGACAAAGGCTTCAGGCTCCTTTTTTCTGTCTGTTTTTTGTACATTAGTTTTGTCTCTTTTCTGTGACCTATAAGACTACCCCAGCTAATTAACGTTCCATACTTTCAGAATCTTCCATGCACATGTGTGAGGATTCATTGTCCCTGTGGAATATGGTTACAGCACTTTGTTGCCATAGAGGAAGGTTGATTTAGACATATTTTCAGGAGAAAAGGAAATAATTCCTTTCTCCTCTCCAGACAATGATCTACTCTTTTTACTAAGGTATTATCTCGTTTGCTAGCTCTATAATCTATATTTTGAAACTCATAGTAGTCTCTAAGAAACACTTCTTCTTGACTCTGGTTTTGCATGTCCATTTTTCTTGGCTATAACTAGGCATGTATGTAACAACAATCGTTCAGCTGTAGTGGTTTGTATTATTCCTTTAAAGAAGTGCAGTGTCTTTCCTTATTCTGAATCTTACTGACCAAAACTGTACTGTGTATGAAACATAAGGAGTGGTCTGAAAACAGACTTTCTTCCAGTTACAGGCAGTCCTATTTACCAGAAAGATACTTCAGCCCAAAAGAAGAGTTCATGCATTCTTGAACAAAACAAACATAATTTTAATCCTCTTTTCCCCTTCCTACTGCAAGGAGTGCTGAAAGCTGCCTTAGCTCACAGCGGAGGAAGTAAACTTTGTGTTTAACTACTTCAAAATCTGTGAGCAAGCAATTCACACCATCATTAAAATCCTTCTTGGGCTTGAGGTCTGAAGTTACATTTATTCCCACGAGTGAATGTAAGTACTTACAGGAAATTTTTTGATCCTGTTCCATTGTGGTGGTCCCTTTGCTGCCTGAGCTGTGTGTTTCAACTGTGTCGACCTGGGTGAGAGGATCTAATTTAGTTTGCCTGCGTCTGTCTCTTCTGTAAACTGAGCAAGACAAGACAGGGCTGCTTGTTCCAAGATGTCCCTAAAGCACCTCCTGTGATAGCATCTTAGTGTTGCTTAAGTCTCGTAGATGCTAACATACCATTATCAGTGATAATAATGAATATAAGATAATGATTAGTAGTCTGCATTTTATCAACACAGTGAACAGAATGCTCTTCCCTATGAAGCAGTTAGGTGGTGTGGGACCTGCAGAAGGGACTTCATTTCTGCACATGTATACAGTGCGGGATACATGCGGGTCAAGCTCTGTTACAGCTGTCAGGCCTGTTGAGCCAGTAACTCATCCTCCATTGCAAATACCTCCCGTGGAGTATATGTGTGGTGCTTTGGCACAGTTGACCTGGTTTGATTATGACTATTCTACTCAGCTGACTCCTATGGTATTGTTCTCAAAATGTCCATACTGTGAGAGTTCCAGACTTACTGCTAAAGCACTGGTCCTTTAGCTTGGTTATTTTATTTTTAATTTCATGGCTGTATATGATATGGACCTGTGGAGGTATTTGGAAGGGGAAAATGATAATCAGAAATAATAAAAACCCCCCAAATTACTTAACTGCTGCTTTGCTTCTACTGCTGCTGAAGTCAAGTCCTTTTAGCATAATGAAGATGGTAGTTGTGTTACAGTATGTGTGTGGCCATGGAGCTGTTCCACTGCGAGCCATGGAACACCGATAAAATGTAGACGTGTGAATGTTGGAGCAGTAGCCAAGCAACGAGGAAGTTAAATGGATGAGACTGTTGGAATGGAAACAGAAATCATTAAATGTAGGTGTCAGGATTTTGACATGTGACTGTGACTTGAGGCGGTTTTGCAACTGATACTGAAAAGAAAAGAGAAAAAAAGAAACAGCCTATTAAAAGGTTTTCAGACTTTGCAGACCTAAAATATAAGGCATTCAAACAAATCACTGAAAATGCTCCTACAGTTTCCATATGCTGTACTTTTTGAACAGATGTGGTTTGTAGTGGTTACCAGTGGAGAAGCAGTGGAGGTCTGGACTGACCAGTTGGACGTGTCTGAAGCCCAGCTGGAGTAATGCTGCTCCCTGCCGCGTCAGCCAGGCTTGAGCCTGTGGGCTTGGGAGCCCTGTCTGATGGGTGAATGAAGTAGATGCTTAATTCTCTTTTCTTCTTCTCTTTCTCCCTCTCTCTGTATATGTCTCTCTCTGTATCTTACACAAACTTTGAGTCATTAGTGGACTGCCTGCTGTAGAGATCTCTGGGCTTTACAAAATCTGGCAGTTGCTCTGTCACTGGAAAGGAGATCTAAATCAAATCACAGCAGAGAAGAAAAAAATCTCTTATGAGAGCTGTCACCTTGCTTTTAAAGATGGCTAGGATTTGAAGGGGAAAAGTATTCAGAAAGAATGTATTTCCATAATCCAGCAAACTTTTTCTAGCTTGAAATACTTTATCATTGTACAGGGAGTTTTCTTTTGTCTCCTTGGTCTCTGTGACCTCATATATGCAACTCTGGTCTTTCAAATCACAGTGTGCACAGTAATCTGAATTCATCCCATCCATGGGAGACAGTAGACCCTGGCTGTGATAACTTCTGTAAACAACTTCTGGAATGTAGTAATGTTATGTTGGTATCAGTTATAAGTATTATTAACACACATCAGTTTCCAGCTAATTCACAGAATGTTTTAGGCTGGAAGGGACCTCTAGAGGTCATCTGGTCCAGCCTCCCTACACAGGTAGGGACATACTGAGTCTTGGGTTTTGTGGAATAAATGGGGCTGTGGATCTGATAGCAACAGAGCTGTGGTATGTCTCTGTTCTGTATTCCATTTGAAAGTAATTGTAATAATGAACTCTTAGTTATCTTGAGTGCAGCACTGCAGCTGGACTGCAATAAAGATATGAGTTGTATCTCTACTGTGGTGAAATGTGCTTGGTTCTGCATAAGACATTTTGCAATATCATGTCTAGAGCTTTTCATTGTGAACATGCAAGCCTTCTAGTGACTTGGTTTCATCACACCACAATTGCTGCAATTTTTTCCCTTTGTCTCTAGTCATGTGAAGAAAACACAGCTAAAGAAATGCACCAGGCTCTGGTGCCAGACTGTACTGCTAGAAGTGTCTCTGGCACCAGACAGAGTGAGCTCCTAACTCCCAGTCTTGCCCTTCTGGCAAATCAGATCAGCATTAGCTGCAGTGAATTTTCCTTGATATGAAAGTATCAAGGGCTTTGTCCTTCACAGTGCTGTCTTCACATCCCTGTCAAGTGACATCTGAAATAAGTTTGTGATCTCTTCTTCCTCTTGTGAATGTTCTGTATGTAAGATGTGCTTTAACTTCTACAAACTCTAGTTGCTGCCTGGAATTTTGAGCTACAGGACACTTCCAATCCAAAATGCTTCATTTCAAAATTAAGTTGACTGCTAGTTGATAAAGCATCCCTTGTGTCCTTTTGAAAAAGTCAGCCCCTAAGAGGTGGAGGAAACGACAAGGCCACTATGACAGCAGTTCCACCCAAGCTGTATGATTAACGTGCTGGGATGGATTCTCAGCTGTGCTGAGTTTGTCCTTTGTGAAGCTGAGCAGAGCCAGAGCGAGCAGTGGCACGGAGCCACCGTTGCAGTCCTTTGATCCCGGGCCAGCCAGGGCAGAGCTGCCTGTCTGCGTGCTTTAAAGCAGCCTAAGCGGTGTTTTGAACCGGGCAGTTGTAATGATGAGGTAGGGGCTGCTAACCCAGACTGCTACCCCAGCCCCACTTCAGCGGTATCCTGGGCACTGCTCTGCTCTGTTCCCCAGCCTAGCTTGTGACCCTATCAGCTGTCACCAGGAATCCTGGCAGCATCTTTGCAGTTACTGCTTTTAGAAGTAAAAAAGTAGTCAAAAGTTAGAGGCAAAAATACTGCCTGTTACATTTACACACAGAAGGAAATGCCTCTTTTACCAATATATTAATCTTATATTTGAACAACCCCCTTTTTAGTTATTCATCTTGATTTCAATGTCTAAATTGAGTTCATTAAATTTTACTGTTAAAGTTGAATAAATATTTTATTTTTTAAAATGTGTTACTATTAAGTGTTTATCATTACAGGCATTTGAGGAAATGTCATTTTCACTTTTGGAAAGCCTTTGCTTACTCGAAAAACATGCTTCCTGGGTTAGGGTGTGAAACAGTTATTTTGGAGTGAAAATGTTTCGCTTCTTTCTTAAATCTATAAAATGTTATTCCCCCAGGACAGTTCTATTTTGTTGAAGTTTTGGAGTGGTTGTAATTCTGAGCAAATGCTCTTTCTTCATTGATTGTGTTCATGGATCACATACTTGGGAACTGCTTGACATTAATGTGTTTATGACAGAAATATCCTTTAGACTCTTCTACCATTGTGATACAGTTTTCTGAGTTTGAAACTTTATTCCATTAACATTTTTCTTTTCAAATGTAAGAGCTATTTAAAATAGAAGGCTTGCTACTTGCTGCCACCAGAGTGCTCTTTGAACTAGGCTGTCTGGATTTGTCCTTTTGGGTGAGACCTTTCTTGAAGGAAGGACAGATGATCCTGTTTCTCTGCCCAGTGTGTAGATTCTGAAATATCTGGTGGTGGCTCTGTTGGTGATAGAGCACTGGGGGGATGAGTAAGAGGGGAGGAAGCATTCTACTGGAAAAAACATTGTTTCTTTTTGGATTATTTAAAAATCTTATTCTGATCATCTTCAGGTTACTCTAGCTTTGACATTTCTGGCTTTCTCTGCAGCTATTAGTGAGCTGTTCTGCCCTCATAACGCGTTAGTGTAAAAAGAAGACAAAAAATAGGAGAGCTCTCCAGTACCCTGTTGTGACAGAATACTGTTCAGTGACTGAGCAAGCAAAGTCTGCATCTTTGTACAAATCTGTGCTTAACTTCCATGGTTGTAAATTGTGACTACGTTGCTTTGCAGCTTTAATGTCCCATTACCCCCTTTATTTTTTAGAGCTCACTGAAAGGAAAAAAAAAAATCCATCTCTTTGAGTCAATGAGCTTTTTATTTTTTTTAATATGAGCATTTGATTAAAATTTTTCTCTAAAATAGTTGGTCAGCTTTAATATTTAGCTAATTATTTGGGTTTTATTCTTAAAACTATGTGAGTTTTGTGAAATGCCTTTAATTCACTGAGTGCTGTCAGAACACTTAGAGCAGGGACATCACATTTAGCAGGAACAAAGATCTCGTCAGATCAACCTTTTTCTGTTCACATGAAAAAAACAGAAGTTATTAACTGCTGAAGAAATGTTTATAAATTATCCGCTCATCTGTTTTTTCCTAAATGGTCTAGTTTTAGGGGACAGTTTTGAAACCAGGTTTGGAGATTTGGAAAGGCAAGGCAGCACAGCTGAAGTGGTGTGTTGGTGAAAAAAAGAAGATGGCAGGATGGAGAACTTCATAGAAGACTGAGACCCAGGGAGACGCGTTTTGGAGAGAGGAGATGGGTTTCAAAAGTAGAGCATAGGCTGGGGACAGGCAAGAAACTTTTATTGGACTTTGACTCCTCTAAGCAATGGTGCAGAAGCTCTGCACTAACCAGTCCTGACCTATCTTTAGCTTGAGCCTCATCTTCTTCTCTCCCTTAGAGAAAATAGCTTTGCATTGTCAACAAAAAATGTCAGAGTGTGTTCACAAGGAAGCAGAATATATTGCATGACTGGAAACCCTGTCATGCTTTTTATTCTCTCTTTCCATCACCCTTTTAGGAATAAGTTCTTCTCAGTGACTCTTTACAATTCCTACTGATGGCAGTGGACCATGATTCTTCCTCTCTTGTTTGTTTGTGTGTTTTGGTGGCAGTTGTTGTTTGTTTGTTTGTTATCATCACATCGTTTGGCTGGTTTTGATCAGCTTCCTGTGGGAAACCATAAAGGGCCTAATTCTGATACCTAGATTTGAGGATACTTGGTACTTAAAAGAATCAAGACCTTAGAAATATTACTTCTTGTACTAGTGATAAAGCTGACCTGGAATATAGCCTAAAGAAAGTCTTCTCTGTGAGATATTAAACTAACAAGATGTGTTAAACTCATGTGTCACTCACTCTCTGAGAGCTTGAGAGTGTAGAAGTGGGAAACTCTCTAAATTCACAAGAAAGATGAAAAGGGAGAGAAACAGAGGAACACGAAGGGAAGGACAATATAAGTCAGTTTTTCCTAAACCTTTGTGACCAAGGCAGGCTCAGAAATTTACAGCCTGTCAGACTGATAGAAACAGTTGGCAGTTATTTTACTCAAGTGAGTAAGATTTCCCAAATAAGAAAAATAATGGAGCGCCGCACATGAAAGGTTTCTTCTTTAAGGAAGCTTTCCATGAGCTCCTGTTCTACCAGTTTCGTTCCTGTACATAAACAAAAATGGCCTTCAGTCTCTTGGAAGTTTTCTCTAGAAATCTTTAGCTCCAAAGTGTAAATCTGTAAGTATCTTTACAGTGTGAAAATGATTCATGAATAAGTGGCTCTGTACTACTTGGAACTTTTCATCTTGGAAAAAAAATAATTAATTTAGCTTTGAGCAAATTCCAAAAGCATGTGAATCTTGGACAGCATAATGAACATTGTTTATGTGCTACTACATCATGTATCTTGGGTGGATATTTATTTGTTGTTGTTATAGATGTAACCTTTTGGGTGAGTGCCTCATTGAATAGGAACTGTAGTTGTACCGGTTCAAGTGAGAACAGAACTAACTCTGTTCAGTGATTTTACTTTTCAGCTCAGTTCTCCTAACTGACAGCACGTCCTGAAATCAACAGCATGTTTTTGCAGGCAATGTCTGCTTCTAGCAGGGATAACACCCCATGGCAAACCAAGGCCACTGCTGGATCTTCTGTGTCATATTGGGGGTAGGGGGGTGTTGTAGAAAGCAAAAGGCTGCACCTGTGGGAGGAGGGGACAGGACCGGTGACCCCAAACTGACCAGTGAGGGTTTCCATCCCATAGACATCATATTCAGTATAAAGCTGAGGGATCATGAGGGTCAAGCCCTGCTTGGTTTGGCTCTTCTTCCAGCTCCTTCCTGGCTTCTTCAATGGCTGATGTCCAAGGAGGACTCTGTCCATTCTGCTTTCGATCCTGATCTGTGTGTTCCTGAGTCCAGTAGCAGAATCCAGCTCCTGAACACAGTTTCCATCTGCCACTGGGCCCAGTCTGGGACCTTCCTGGTATCTGCTCCACAGCATCAGTGGTGACAGTGATATAATTGCCATCAGAGGGGGGTTGGTTTGCTACTGGTTTTGTATATATTTGTATATATTCTGTTTTATTATCATTATTTTAATTTTCTTTGAAGCTGTTTTAGTTCCCTTTTCTAATTGAAAAGTCTCTCCCTTATTCCCTTTCTCTTTGCCTTTGGGGAGGGATGGGGGTTAACAGAGAGCATCTGTTATAGGTCTAGCAGGCTGCCCTGAAGTCTACAGGTCTGGACTTATAGGTCTAGCAGGCTGCCCAGGCTTTTCAAGTTGTACTGACTTGCGTGCTGCATAGAGCTGCTCTTTCCTGGTTCAGCATGGTGCTTTTTGGGCACAGAAGGTTGGCTGGCACACAGCAATGCTGACCAGGAGAGAAGCAGAGAAGCGGTGGTGTCACGGGCCACATGTTCACCAGCAGTGTCCTTCCTCTGAGCATCCTCCCTTGCAAAGAAAATGCTCCTCCCCCGACTAAACACCCCACAGATGCCATGACTGATGCGTCAACGCATCAGGGTTGCACTGAGATGAGAGGGTAAGACACATAATGTTGTCATCCTTAAGTACTGAAAATTAATGATATTTTAAAATCAGAACTTTATTTTCTGGTTTGTGGGCTTGTAGGGTATATTTGAGTGACTTTTCTCAGAAACCGCAAAGGCTAAAAACCTTCCTTCTTTTGTGATTCTGAAGTTATTAACTGGCTCCAGATGTTTTAGCCCTAAGAAAGCAAGTACTGGGAGAGTTGTAACTATGTCGTTCATGAAGCAACATTGGGAAGAGCAATGTGGAGAGGCTGATAGTCATTCCTTCTCCAAGTGGCAACATCAAAGGCAATTGGGTGTAGCTGAGCAGATGAATATTTGAGAAGTAAAATGGGGCCTTTAAAGGTAATAAGAGAGAATTTGGGGTTTCTCTGTGACCACCAACTACAGAAGAGTGATCAGATTAAATGAGAGTAAAAGAAAACCAGGTATCTCACTTATTTTCTGCTTCAACACCACACAAAGAGGTGCTTTAAGGGAGCCTTTACAAAATGTGTCTTTGAGACACCAAAGTTTACTGTGAAAAGAGAAAATTGTCTCTAGAATAATTTGTACAATCATAAAACTAGATTAAAATTCTTGCATACTCTTTACGCAAGGTCTGAGGAGTTTTATCTGTATGAAACCACGTGTTACTGGTCCTGAACTGACGACTACAGCCTCCACTGCTGCATGTGAAGAGACATACTTGTAGTGAAATGCTGAAAGCACAGATGTTAAAGAAGATGCCATGACTGAGATGGGCTCTCCAGAAAACATTCCCTTTGAGAAGATGTGCCATTATATATATCCACTGCTATAAATTGCACTAGTTTGTGGTTTAGAAAAACTGTAGGGAAATTGGATATTGGGATTGGCTTTCTTCCGTGACTCTGAGAAATACTGGCTTAATAGCAAAATTCAAGACAGTAAGTGAAAAGTGTGAGGAGATCATCGTATCTGGTCATGGGGACATGCTGTATTTATGCATTTAATGCTTCCCTTTGGACTATCTTCTTAATATGGCTGGGTTTGATCTGATTGCCACACTGGTGCTCGAGAACATGCACAAACTAACATGTATAGAACTGTTGTTAAAGCTTTTTGGAGAATATCAGGATATCAATTACTTCCATGTAAGCTGCTGCAGTAAACTGTGCTTCAAATGCAAATCCCTCCGGGTGCTGAGGATGACGACTGCATTCACTAGCATGCAGGTGTAGCTGTAATTGAAGAGATTATGACACAATTAAAAATAGAATTGCAGTGAATTAAAGCAGTGTTATCAGATTGGACTGGGGCATATATATATATATTTTATTTTTTTGTGAGGAGTGCAAATCTACATTTATTTTCAGGCAGTTTAGGAGTTGCCCCAAGAAGTCTGTCCCGGATTCCCAAGCGCAGTACCCTTCTTTATCCGTGAAGGCTGCAAGGGGTGAGGCAGCACCGCAGGCGCTGCGTGGGAAGGGCCGGGCTGCATGGGACACCCACCCAGGACCACTGCTCCCAGCACCTGCCCCTGCAGCACGCTGGCTGCCAGCTGCACTGCCCCGGGAATTATGCACTCTTTATACACTATGAAAATCAACTTCCAGTTCAGACTGCGCTTACACCACCCAACTCCTACTCGCAGAATCTGCGGCACATTGCACACAGGTCTCGGAGATGAAAGGCCAGCCGTGAACTAGCCATTCTCCCATCAAATGCTTTCAGCCAGTCAATCTCTAATGAGAAACACTAAGGAGCATGTTTCCAGCTCTTCTCTGTGTTTGGCCGACTTCTAAAACAAGGCTAATTGTCTACATGTGTGTTACTCACTTGAAACTCTGTCAAGAAAACAGTCTATCTTTCTGGGTTTAAAAGTTACCTCTGATCCCATCAACCACATTACTCTAGTTTAAGCTGGAGGTTGAATTCCAGTGGTATTTTAGGTGTATATTCTACCACAATGCAAAAGAAACCAAGCCATTTCAGTCAGTTCAAGACCCCACTGGGTTAACAAACTGTTCTTGCCTTTGTGTTTGCTAGGTGAGTAATCAACTTAATAATATTGTTCTGAGAGTATAGCCTACAAATAAGTGAGCAGGGTTGACAATACTTCTGTAGGTAAAATGGTATTTGCTTATTTGTTTAATAAAATTATTCTTTTTAATGCCTTTGAAAGAGAAAAGGTGTTTTGTTAACAGCAATTTTTAAACCTTTCCCACTGTGAGGAAAAGAAGTCTTCCTTTTAATATGCATGATGTCATATTACAAGTCAGTTTTCCTTTAGCAACAAGAAGGAAGTTCTTAAAATGAATACAGGTTCAACTTATTAATTGTCAAAAATTAAAATAATTACTTGCTCTGCCTCCATGAGCATCTGATTGCTAACACATTTCTAAAGATAAACTTTAAAAATAAAATCTGGGAACTTTTTGCTTTTGATCAATTATTTTTGCATCACCTAAAATAACTAAATATAAGGGAAATGTATATAACTACAGATCAAATTGGATGCTAGCCAATCTGGGTTGGTTTGTTTGATAGCTTAAGTGACATATTTTGTGCTTCCTCGTTGCTCATACTTTTCACATGCACTAAGGCTGGTTTTTGCCTGCTGGGACAAAAGTTTTGGAGTGGAATAAACCAGTCTTTTCCTTGCTATTTACTTGAAAGAAGAAAGCTGATATTTTTAGTAGGCAGATGTGGAACAAACATGTAATTGTAGGACTGATCCAGCAGCTTGTTTAGCTGCATATCGTGGTATGCCTTTTAGGAGAACAATCTGAAGTATGGAATAAACTCAAGGACGTGTGAAAGTTTTGCGGAGCAGAAGCAGCTTTTTGTATGAAAACATACCCTGTGTGTATGCTGCCTATTGCACACATCTCTATAATGTGCTGGTTTTACTTTTTATCTGGTCCAATCTGCTATATCCACAAAATGTCTAGACAAAAAGTGCACTGGTCATTGGCTGGCTATCTTAAGATGATGAAGTGGCTAATATAGTCCAAGTAGATGGTACATCACCACTGGCTTGCATTGGGCTGTAACAGTGTGTTAAGGTCACTAGACACACAGTTATTAATTTACTCTCACATTCATTATAAAAGGGAAGATCTTGGGATCAATTAAATAACCAAAGTGTGTTTGGCATGCATACAGCATTTATTTTATTTTTACATTTTTTTTCTTTTGAATGTAGCTTCATCAAACAGTCTCACAAGGGGAAACTGCTTGTTGGTGCTGCGAGAATGTGGCTTGTACTTGTGTAACCAGTCTTGTTTGTCTGATGGGGTTTTTGTTTGTTTTGTTTTGTTTTTTTCAGGTGATGTATCAGTACTTCAGGCAGCTTCCTCATGCCTTGAAGTAGCTCAAACCTCCAGGCACCTTAAAGCACCCTCAGAGCATGGTGACACAGCATCCTGGGCCACCTGGAAAAAGAAGCATTACAAAGCAGCGGCAACCATCTGTTATGTTTCTGACATCAGTGAACTGTAACAAGAAAAGGTAAGAGGAATCTCAGCTGTGGGGCAGAGAGCTTCAGCAGCAAGTTCCTGGACTTGTTTCTGCGCTATGTAAATCGAGAGAAAGTGCAGCAGATGCACTCTGTGTCTGCTACCATATCTTCATGTAAATATAGAGGAGCTATGAATGCTACCAAGTAATGTTAACTCTTAATGGGTTGCATCACTTCAAGTAATAGATTAACTTTCCTGGAGGTGAGATCACTAGGTATTACTGATGTATAGATGGACATGTTAAACAATGTCTGCCTTCTCTAGAGTGCTACCTTAGCAGCTTTTCTGAAGAGTGATTCATTTGCTGGTATCATGTGATGTGAGTTGCTCTTTACATATAAGTTCTTGCTGACTCTCTCCCAAAACATTTCATAATAGTTCTGTGCAATACTGGGGTGTCCATTAATACTGGAAAATCTGTGATCAACACCACTGAGAATACTTACTTCTGTTTTATACAGGAGGCAACTGAAGCAGAGGTCAAATCTTGCCTGAAAGCATTTAGTGGCAATGCTAGGATGAGGAATGATGGCTCTTGACTGTGTTCTTTTCAGCAACTTGCAAAAGTTGCTACTATGCATCCTTTCTCCTTATACAGCTTGACTGCAATGTAGAGGTTACTAAAAAGCTTTACCAAATCTATGGACATTTGCAAGAACAATTTGAGACTCCAATTAGTGCATCAAAGAAATGGATAAACAATAGCTTCTGATGATTGAGGGAGCCCTAATACAGTTGAGAATTGTTACATTTTGAGGACTAGCTGTTGAGCTCTTAACATTATCCAACACAGAAGAGGGCAAAGAGGCATGTTGTCTGTGTATTTGTAAAATGTAATGTATATAAATTTTCTATTACTGCAATACACATTATCAGTTGCAAAAAACAAGCCCCAAAATCTAAAAAAAACAAACCCCAAAACTCAGAACAATTCAACAAACTAGTGCTTATTTGCTTAAGCCTTGGGAGCCTGATTCTGCAAAGCTAAGCCTACCTCAAAGGTACCGAGGAACCTCAGCTGTTGTGGCTGCTAAGTTGGATGTGCTCAGCAGTACTTCTCTGGATTGGTAGTTAGGCCACCCGAAGTCACCTCTTTTATTACAAGATCAAACAAATTAAAGACAAAGAGCAGATCTTAGAAAAAGTATGTGCACTGTCTGGGGAAATTCTGTTACAGCTTTTAATCTGATGATATATTCAGTTTGCCTGTTGTTCCATTTTGACTGTATTGTGATGAAATTTCAAACTAGCAAAGCTATTTTACTCCCTGGCTAATGTTTTAAAGAAGAATTCTCATTTGGCAGAAGAAAAAAGTGAAACAGCCAACACTTTCCATGCTGTTGCAAGTGTTTGCGTGTTCGCATCAGGTGGGTAAGATATTCTGCAAGGCAAATTCTGACCGGTAGGACTGAGTTCAGATGTGGCATCCCTGTACAGGATTGATAGGGATTTGGAAGGTCCATCTTAGCTGAGATACTCAGCGTGTCTCTGACTGTCTGAATGGTTTGCTCCTCCCATTGGGCTAGTGCGTGGGCCCCAGGAGTGTGAAATAGTTAAGTGATAAAGATTTGAGCACTTCCACGTTGTTTTAAGAACAAAAAGATGGGTCAGTTTCAGTGGAAAATGTTCTTTTTTTGAGGTAAAGCCTGTTTTTCTATTGAAAAAGTTTGTTTGGAAGAGATAACAGCTTAACTAAACCAAAATGATCTCCCGAGGGAATGCAGGAAATATTTGCAACTAAGTGTCCATTTACAAAATGTTGTGAACTCTTCCATTTGAAAGTGATTTCTAAATTTTACAGGATGAAGCTCCCCATTCTTGCAGTGAGTGTGGCACTGTTATAAGGGTTACTGTTAGGGGAAGAATGGCAAGAACCATGAGTATGAATTTGTTTGCATTGTTCAGTGTAAAACCATCTGCTTTTTGCTGTAATGGGAGACCTACAACTAGAGCAAATAGAGACGCCACCATCACTACCCTAACAAAGATCTGTGGTTTCCAAAGGGTATTGATTTATTTTTACTACTTCAAAGAAGCCAACCAGCCTTCTCTGTCCAACTTGAGGCTCAAGACCTCCAAGCTTTTCTTTTAAGACCAAGTTATGAACTGCTGAAGCATAGGGGTTTATCAGAGAACCCCCCGTGCAAGCCGAGCTCTGGCCATAGTACAATTTAAATTATTTATGCACAGTGCTGTGTTCAAACCATGTGCACATTTGTCCTTGTCAGTCAACAAGTGTTCTATTAATCAAACAGGAACCCTGGTGCGTTCATTACAAAAGTAAGAACATTGAATTTGGGATGGTATTTTTAGTGCTTTTGACAGACAGGCATTATTAAGCTGTCACTCCCTCTTTTCTGCCAATTCCCCTGTCTTCCTCCCCTTCCTTCTGCAATGCATTGTCATTTTATTATTAAGAGCACACTAATAGTTAAACGCCAGGAACCCTAAACCCCTGACTAGTTCACTGACATGACAGGTTATTTTTTCCCTCTATTCCCTGTCCAAGAACCCCTGCTGATCTTCCCAGCATGCAGTGCTGTGTGACCCTTAACATCTGGCAGTGATTAATTGTCTTAGTGTCATAGCGATCGCCTTCCTCCCTCTGATCCTCACTTACTTTGTTCTCCCTTTTAAAGCCAGTGTGCTGGAACCTTTTCTTCCCACTTTTAAATCTGTCCAGTATCCAGGATACTCTGTGTGTCTACTGTGATACAACTTGAAAGAAACTGAAACAGTCAGTTATCTGGCCCTGAAAGTCTGGTCATGGATTCAGAGGGCTTTCTGTTCACTGAAGGGGTGTGCTTGAAAAACAGCACTAACTAGAATGACACAGATCTTGTTGAACTTGATCCGGATCTGAGGTCCCTTCTAAGCAAACAATGCAATTATGGGAAACACCATTTTCAGCAGACACATGCGGTATTGTGTAGAAGGCTGTTGGCTGAAGCTTACACAACGTTACATAGATTAAGGGCCTGACACCTCCTGACAGCAGTTGCCCCTTTGTGCTCAGCTCACCCTGCTGTACCACGCTGCTGCAAAGGTCTGAGCCCTAGCTGGGCCTGAGCTCTTCTCGCTCAACTCCCACCGAGTTAGGCAGGATTCCTGCACCTGTAGTGAGGACTGGTGCATGGGCTTCAGCACCATGATCGTCTTGAGCGACAGCTAACACAGAGATGGTGTTTACAAGTGAATTTTGTTGGCTAAGCAGTATCTGGAGAGAATGCATACCTGCTTTAGATGCTTGTATAGAAAGAATACTGGTGGAAGAGGAGATGATCATACCACTGAGGTAAATGTCAGCTGTCTGCCCAGGTGATTTTCAAGAATCATTTCAATCCTGCCTCAGTTTTTCATATTGGAAAATACAGTAACTGCTTTGAGGGATGGGAGACTTCAGTAGAGCTTTCAGAGACCTTTCTTTTTCTGGTGTGAATATGAAGTATTGCTAGGTGATTACTTTTATTCCTGTATAAAAGTCCAGCTGCCAGGCGTGGAGGGAGCTGTGTAAGAGGGAGGAAGGAGGCCATATTGTCTGGAAGTGCCGGGGGTTTTTCAGGTTGCTTAGATTCAGGATGCCTGTGGTCTGTTCACAGTTTGGTAGCCTGCATGGGTAAATTACCAACTGCTCTAACTTCCATTTCCTTGCATACAAACAGAGAATGAGTCTTCTTTGCAAAAAAACCCTAACCCTCTTAACATTTGAAGATGAAAGATAAACAATTGTTTTAAATCCTGGTTGACTAGCCGAATACATGCACTGAACTTAAACTGCTGATACATTTGCATTTTAAGGCAAAATATCTGAAAGGCAGTTTCTCCTTCACTTATCTATTGAATGTTGAGTTCAGAGTCTCTCTGTCTCCCATGACACACACTCCTCACAAATAGATTTCTCCAGAGCAGTATTATGTTCTCGTTCTCCATGTATTTCAAATAACTCTAAGGCCACTTATTTTCTATTTCAAACCAAAATACTAAAATGGAGAGCATGGCCTTTTCTAGTTGCTAAGCAACACTTTGTAACGTGCATCCTGCATTTTGCTGTGCCATTTGGCAATTCACACAAGATCTTGTTTGTTCATTTCCAGTCTAGTAACATTGGTTGCTGTATTTCAAGTGCCAGTATAGATCAAAGTATTTCCTAGAAGGATAAACATGTTAACTGGCAGAGAGTGAATGATTAACATCAAGCACAAGCCTTTTAGTATAAAGGACTTGGCATGTCATCCATTGGCAAAGCTATTCAAATGAATGCCATCTATACCTAACAGATGTGCCACTAAGGAGTTATCCTCTTCTTTCCAAAGTACTGCTTGCTGTGCTGGTGGGACTGAATAGGGATGATAGCTGCTGCTGAGCTCTGTAAGCAGCTGAGCCAAATGCTGTTGTCAGCCATGGTAGTGTATCTGGAGATCTCTGCTGACTTCACTCAGCTACTCCAGGTTTGCAGCCGTGTAACTAATGGTAGAATTACATTAAACTGCCATTTTCTCTTCCTATGCTCTTTATGAACACGTACAACCAACCCAGATTGACTGTTTAATGTTACTTGTCTCCGACAAACATTAAGTGTATGCCTCATGAAAGTTGTCTTTTAAGTAGAGAGTGCTCATTCCTCCTAACAGGGCAGGACATAGTTGGTTTTTGCTATTTTGCTATTCTCTCTGCATTTCCAAACTTCTGATTAAGAACTGTAGGTGATCTGAATCCCTTTGTTAACATGCAGTTTGGAGGGAGAGGGTTGAAGGAGTGTTGCTTGGGCAATGCTTTAAAAATATCTAAGACAGACAATTTTTGGAAGATACATATATCACATTTTCCCCCCTTATGTCTGTTTTGTCATCACTAGCCACTTGTGCATTTGTGTGCCATCTTTAACTTGCAACATCTCAGAATCTCACTGGTACATGGACTAAATTTCAGATCTGACAAACATGTTCACCAGAAGTCCTATGAAGTGAGAAATGATGTAGTACAGTGTTAAGTTTGACATGGCTGGCAACAATTTTGACTCGATTACAATATTCCAGACCCTACAGAAAAGCTGAGGGGAATAATAAAAAAAAAATCTGTATCCCTGTTGTAGAATGCTATACGATAGCTTCAAGAAGTGAACATTTCCCATTACAGCCACTAAAATTAGCAGATAATCTAAGTAATTCTTATAAAACCTCTTTGGTTTAGTCAGTTGTGTGTCATGGTGAATGTATTTTATGGAGTTTCTCTGGATGAACTTAGCTGCCAGCAGTACTGGTGAAAGTGTCAGTGCTGGAAGTGAATTGCTAACTGAAGCAGCAGCACGGTACTCTCCTGTTCATGAAGTCATATTAATATCTGAATCTGATAGTATGGCCGAGGTCAGCCAGGGGATAAATCTCTTCATACCTCGTTTTACTTGATCATATACCCTATATCAGACATGGTTGTGAAGAAGAGGATGAAGAGAGGGGTAAGGCAGATTTGCCTTATGTGATCAGAGAGCAAAGGGAAGAGGCAGATTCTTTACGCTGCCAGAAGTGTGTACGGCTGGGGAGAATCAGCCCTCTCATTTCATGGCAAATAATCAGTTTCATATTTTCTGTGGCAACCATTAATATACTACAGCCTTAGCTCTAGGCCTATAGGTAAAGCTATTTGCTGTGACTGCTTTTCTGTTTGGCCCCCGAGAGTTGAGGATTCTCCTGCAAGCCCATGGTGAGCAGGGCAGTGTTCTGTCCTGTCTGTGATAGAGCAGCCAGGGCAGACTGAGGTTTGTTACCTTGTAGCTGTTATTGGTAGGTACTTTTAACTGAGCTAGAAATACCTCAAAGAAGCACTTTCTCACACATGCACAGCAAGAATGCACATAAGTCAAAAGATGGTATTTTAAAACTGACATGCACTGTCTCTGAATCATGTCTCCTGATGGTCGCTTTGCTTTTTTTGTAATATTGGAATCATGATACTGTTTTCAACTGAACTGCCTAGACCCTTTAGCCAAGCCGTGCTGAAGTAATATGAGAACACCGCCTCAGTAATGCTCTAAATGCCATGGTTCTTAAAAAAGTTTTAGTTTCTATTCTGCTTAAATGTTGGTTTGGAGGCTCATCGTTTGCTTTTCAGAGTAGAGTATGCTTTGTTTTGTAGAGTATGGCTTTAATAATTGTGTCTAAAAAGGAAAATTAAATGGCATGGCAAAAACATTCTGAAAAGATTTAACGTGTTTGTAACGGTGCGAGGAAAACTGATTTGTGTACTCTTGGCCCTCTTGTGCAACTGTCCAACGCTGATTATAAGCTTAAGTGCCTATACTGGAATGTCAGCTTTGCAATCCAGCATTTGGTTTTGAGAGTATCTCCTGCTTCAGTACGGATGCTGCAGAGACCGAAAAGGACGGGAGGCAGGGGATTGCACCGCTCCTTTGTTATGTTACGCTGCTCTGGGCCTCCACTTTCTGTGCTCTCTATTGCCTGCCTGTCTATATCTGTCTGCACTGAGTATTATGTCCTAATGTTTGCCACTGCAACCTGCACCTTCAACTGGCCTTGAGGAGATGTGATGACAAGGTGACATATTTTCAGCATCAGATGATGGTTTCCCATAGCAGATACTCACAAGACGTCCATAGGAGCACCCACAGCAGTCCCTGTACTGCTTGTGTCAGGGGACGTGACCAGAGGGGATAGCTGGGTCCTTGCAAAACAGGTCCTCCACCACCATATGCCTACACACAGTGCCCACAAGCAGCCAGGGCAGTCTGCAAACCAACAGAAACAGCTCAGTGCTTTCTCTCTGCTGTGTGTACGCCCCCACAAGAGGCTCACAGATGCTGCTGCTGCCCAGATGACACCTGAGCAAAGCAAATCAGGGAGATTTTCCTACAGAGATCAAGGCAAAAAGTAAAAAAAAAAAAGTCGGGAAACACATGTATCTCAGCCTCACCCACTGCCAGAGTGGAGCTGCCTGCTGAGGATCATGCCGGGCCTGTCCTGCCCTGCGTGGGCGTTGCTCTGGCAGGCAGGAGGTAACTTATGTTTGGAGCAGCAGCTGCTGCTTGCGGCTGTGGGTGTGACTGCAGAGGCACTTGGGCATAGCTGGGCTTGGAGGGCAGGACTGGGGACGGCATCAGCTGTGAGGCTGCAGGCCATAATACTAAGCTCTGGTTGTCATTTTAACTATTAAGTAAATCAAATAGAGTAGCTGTTAAATTAAAGCATGAGAAGGTAATGCCTTCAGGTAGTGCCTGCCACAGCCAAGGCACTCCATTTTAAAGAAAGATGGAATTTGTTATTTCCATATTTCTTTCCAAGGGTGATGGATATAAAGGCTCAGGAAAAAAAACCCACCCTGATTATTGACCTCTGCAAGGAGAGACACTGTCAGCTCCTCCTCCCCCCAGTGTAACAGTGTTGGAACAAGACACTATGGCCACTGAGCTGGGGAGTATCACTCAGATCCTTTCCAAGGGAAAATGGGACCCGTTTTTACATCCTGTGAGAAATTATTTTTTCCCCAGAGCTTGCAATAATGAAGAATTCCTCAAAATGGAAAATTTAAAAACTATTCTGCCTTCAGAAATCTCCATAGGAATTATCTTGGATATTCGATTGAATGCCAATTCTGATATTTCATAGTAAAATCTCATTCAGATGAACGATGTAAATTTGAAAATATCTTATGGATTTACTGTCTATAGTAGCTTTGAATGTTACTTCAGAAAGTCCCACTCCACAAAATGAAAAGGCTTTGCTAAGGGTAGTCTGCCCACTGCACGCTCCTAACTCCTGCTATTAACAGCTGTTTGGAGGCATAGCAAAACGATGAGAGTTCTACACTAGGCCTACATCTCAGGGATATTTTCAGTTAAAATATTTTAAATTAAAATGCAGATTTAGGTTTAAAAAAGAATTTCTACCATTCTGTGAAAATATTCCAGCTGCTCTTCAAGTATTGAGAAAACCCTTCAAGTGCAGATGGTGCTGTAATGCAAGGTGACATTGATGTTCTGAACAGTTTGTGTGCCCAGCAATATTGCTAATCTATGGTTACCCTAACTCATGAGAATTTTCATGATTTAGTATTTTTCCTGGAGCTAGGATGAAAAGCAAATCTAAATATTATTCAAATGTAAAATCTCCTAGAAATTTAGTCTGAGTCTATTGAGACATTCCACTTTTATTTGAAGAGTTTCAAAGTTATAAATTCAGTTTAATCTACTCTTTTTGAAAATCTGAATGAAAAAGGGAGCTTTCTCATTTGAAAACATCTTTTAATTTCAACACCTCTCTTCCATTTTTCCACAGATAGTTGTGGGGTTTTTTTAGCTTTTGAATTTTTAATGAATTGGCATTTTCAGATGAAAATGCATTGTGAAAATATCCCGGGCCATCTCTGTTTAAACTCTGTGTGCCTTTAAAATATAATTATCAGCAGTTAGGGCGTACTTGAAATTAGATCTCAAACTAGTGTAGAAATCAAAGTACAGTTTATATAAATACCCTTTCATCTGCCCTATTTTTCAATAGATAGTTTACAAAATGTTTTTTATGAAAGTAGCAGACAGCAAAGATAAAATCACACTGGAGGAAAAATAATTGAGGCAAGGGAGGAGATGGTTATCTTTCCTAGAGTTTACTGTTGGCTGCTTTTCGTTGCCTTGCTGTGTGTTTGCATTAATGCCTGAAAAGCAGTATATGGGCAGGCAGTTCCCAGATCAGGCAGTCACTGACTGAAATACTTATCCTTCTAGGAGGCTTGATGCTTACTGGGAATTCAATTTAGTCTTTTTCACGGCTGCACTGCAAATTGTCAGGTAACTTTCTGAAGTCCGATTCTGATCTCATTTACACAGAAATAGAGTACAGCTACATCTGCTTTGGAGGAGTTACTCCAGATATGCATTGCTCAAGCAGGAACACAATCTAATCTTCATCATCTTCACTTGTCTGTATTTGCTATCCACTGCCTGAAAGCGGTTAGTGAGGTGGCAGTTATGTCCATGGTAACTCTGAGGTAGGCTTGCATAGAACATTTTTGGTACTTCGTGTTTCATAAAATCCCTCTGTGCCTACCCAGGTGTGGGGGTTCTCCTGGGCATGGGCAGCATTGCAGCAGGTCTGCTTCAAGCACAGATTGCTTGCACCCAAAGCTCTTGGAAGCTGGGCCAAGAGAGCACCCACAGGTTAAACCAACACTGTGCACTTGACAAATGACCTTGGAGTACAGCATATCCCTTAACTTCTTTTGGATGTCTGGGGCATTTTAGGCCCCTGTGATAGACTAGGAAGCTGCGTCGTAACGATGCAGTTGGGTGGTATTTGGGCCTGTACCCAACACTTTAACTTCAGTGGAGACCAGGTTGGTAAGGACATGCAATCTTAGTAGCCTTAGTGAGAAAAGCTGTGATGTGGGCCTCCTTGATATTCTTAGGAATCATAATGATTCATGTACAAACACAGTTTATATTCCCTCTGTAACCTTACCAGCAAGGGAAGGAAAACTTCTATCCCTTGGCAAGAGTCCCCAGTGTACTCTGAGCTGTTGGCTGCACTTGTGTGTTTATGAATTCAACGACTCCATCATGAACGTTGTCACCAGATACCTGGGCTCTAGCCACAATAACTACATTTCCAAATGTTTAAGCATAATTTGCTCTTAGGAACGTACTCTCAACTGTATTATATAGTTACTGTAAACAGTAAAATATTATGTGATTTATTTATTTTTTTATTTACTCCCTAACCCTTCTAGTCAAGGGTGAAATATGCATGGAATTACCTCTTGTGTTTTCTATGTTTCAGTGCCATAGGGATGGCTTTTGCTTTTTTCCTAAGACCTTATATTGTGAGATATACAGAGCAGAGGCACACGGTAGAGACCACCACCACTGGAGCTACTACAGAATGTGCATCTGGCATTTTGAAAATGTTGTTTAGCCTCCTGGAGAGAACCAGTATAATTTTTCATCTGGAAAGCATTCCAAGGGTGTTTGCTGGGAAGGAAAGTTGTAGCTGTGTAATGCAATTATGCAGATGAAGGTTGCAGAGACACTATCCAAACAAAGTGGGGTTACAGTATGGGGGGGGGGGGGGAAGGGATTAACCATTTCGTTGCAGGGGGAAAAAAATGTACTTTCATATTTTTTGAACAGAATAACTGTGTCATAAAAGGCAGAAGTTTGAGGGGAAAGCAAACGTACTATATTGTTGTGTACTGTTGGGAGGATCACAAAGTGTCTGCCAGTCTGGCTGATAAGTCCGTGAAAACTCTCCTTTTGATTTCCAGAGGCATTGGCTTAACACAAATCTGCAGAAAGGGCTCTGAGAGGGTTGATGGGATAAACAGGATCTTCTTCAGGCCAAAGGGAAGCAGCAGAGCAGTAAGAACAGAACATCCCAAAGTGGCAACAGGGGAAAGAACCTGCTGTCTCTTGATCACATGGAAGTTTTCAGTTCAATCTTGTCAGTTACGATTTTAGGAATTAGACCAATTTTTGGCCTAGGGAATTCTGTTAGAAGTGTATATAAGTAAAACAAATGTAAATTTCAAATAGGTGGGGGAAAAAAAAAAATAGTCATTTTGAATAAGTCCTGTGAAGCAGAAAAGAGCAGAAGTTGAGTATTTTATTCCTGGACTATAGATCAGTTTTGCAAATCTCAGTGAGAAATGTCTTTAAGTATGTTGAAAGCTCTGATTATTCACCTTCAACTAAGAAACAAAATTTCTGCCCTATGTCTGTAGATGTTTGTTATTGTAACAGCTCAGCTTCAGTGTGTTTATCTCAGAGACAGTAAGTAGATAGGAAAGTCACAATCTGACCAGCCTAAAGTCACATCGGGAACCAGCACATTGCAGAGCACTTAATCAGTCCGCCTAGTGATAGACTCTCCCTGTAACCACTGCACCTGAAAACTTGCCTGCTCTGCAAACAGAGCTGAGCACATGTATGTGTGTGTTAGTTTTGCCTCTCCACTCATCTCTTTCGCATATTGCAAAGTGTTTCTTAATTTCCACTGCGGAATCGCTAAATGCAGGAAAGGGCCCTCCATTCCATTCACGGAAGAACAGCCTTTTGGCAGCCATACAACTTTCAGGAGAAAAATGGGAGTAAAAGAGGAAGAGCCCATTAGGAGTAAGAAGAAGCCAAGCTGCTTTAAGTGCAGGAGTTGTTTGAACAGCAAGTCCTTGTTAAAAGTGTGTACTTTTGTATCATGTCCCTAGCCTAGCGCAGCACAGTAGCATTTCCAGAAATGAGTAGTGGGAGGGCTTTTTATCATTAAATCACACAACATAAGAAAAAAAATTGGTTTGGTTTTTTTAACCCCCAAAGTCTCGGAGTGAATAAAAGTTATTCTCTCTGTATGATTGGTTTTGTTACCTTTTTGTAAGCTCTTTAAAAAAAAACAAATAAAAAAATCCCCGACCAAACAAAACCCAACAAAACCAACCACCCAAAAAACCCCAGCAGGTTTTTATTCTTCAGTTTTGGAAGGGAAAAAAGTGGCTTCCAGGGTGAGATTTGGCATGCTGAGTCTCTGGCCAGAGCAAATTTTGAAAGCTGTATCATAAACCTCTGAAAATATGAGTTTCTAATAGAAATGCAGACATACAGTTAATTATGTCATCATGAATGGCGCCACCATAATTAGCTAACTTCTCTATGATGCCAAGTTTTAAAGTGTTTTACTTTTATGGCACTGGATGTCAAAAGCTATTTCTGTTAGTTTCTTACATTTTTTCTTTTATTGTCTTACTGACCTGGCTCACCAGGTTAGGAAAATGGCTTGCAGATTTTTCTTCAGCTCTGAAGAACCTTTGTAGGCTCAATGATTAGCAGATTCCTAGAACATAGGGTGTCAAAGGGAGTGGATTCCCTCCAAAGGCAGACAGGAGGATATCAGCAGATGCAGACTTCTCTGAATAACATTGAACTTGTGGTTCCCATTGAAGGGCTTATTCTGAGATCACTGACAATCTCAGCTGGACAGGAATCTGCTAATATTTTGCTATTATAGAAGCTTCCAAGGTGACAGCTTTAAAGAAAGATAAAATGCAGAGGAGAAAAGGAACATAATCTGTTTTATAAATACGCTCTTCCCTACAGGTTCAAAAGCAGAAAAAGGTGCTAACAACAGAGCCAAGGAGATTATGGGAGGAGAAAAATTTCCTTCCTTAAGTTTCTGGTTTCAAGTAACTACAGCCCGTTTGCTGCTCGTTGCTTTTTAGGTGCTTTATAGCACACACAGGGATCACTGCTTTCACCCGTCATTGTTGGATACAAAAGTATGACCCGGGTTGTCATTGAGGTTGCAAAGTAGAGATGAACATATTGTTCAGCTAATTCCCAGATTCCCCATGTTCTTCAACTACACATGCTCAAATATTCTTTGAATTGATAATCATAGCTTAACAAACCTAATCAAACTGTCGTCATAATTTGAATGTTCAGGAAAAGTTTCTTCCTGTTTTGTAAGATAAGTAGAATTTTATTTTTTTTAAGTGAATTAGGAATTTTCCTTTCTCGAAGAATATCCATATTCATGTAATAGTATCTTTGTTACTCACTGTCCTTATTATTTAACATATCCATAGTTATAGGTGTATATATAAAATTATTATTGATACGTTTTTTCAATTATAACTGATAAGGATCCGAAGATGAAACTTTAGTTCAAATACACTGCACCCTGTAAGCTGTTGCTCTTTAGTTGTTGCTCTAAACTGTGCTGCCCTGGAGATGTATTTTTCTCTCTGAATCCTATGTAAGGTGACAGTTAAGGCAACCCTACCTCTTTTTTTTTATTTGAGGCAGTGTGAACTTGTTGTATTCCAGGAATGTTTAGTGGATATTGCTATTAAGTGGACTTTAACAGTTTATACTATCTGATAGACCTGAATTATTATGTCCAATTGGCTGTTGCTCCAGATCTGCATTTCTGCAGATCTGCCATCTCATTCTGTCTCTTCCAGTAAAACTTCTGATGGTAATTTCTAAAAGTCTTTGTTATGCAGTAATCAACAACACACTAGGAACTGACGTGGACAGTGCTGTACTTTCCAGGCAATCTCTTCCTTCTCTTGGCCGTGTGCTTGTCACCTTCCCATGATAGCTCTTCTCTGAATGATCTTTTTTGGTTATATGCTATTTACTGGCTACAGGGAGTTCCACACATGGTATTGCCCTGTGCAGATCCGATCATGCAAACTAATGATACGAGCTCAGTTACCACACGTTGCCTTTTGTCCTGCTGGCTTACTAAAGGATGGATCCTTCCAGATCTCTGATGTGTATGAGAAATCCTGCTGATTGCATTGCTCAAGGGAGTAAGGAATGAGGGTACTGGCCACTGAATGAAGAACAGTAATTTCACTTGGACAGGGCATGTCAAATCAGTGGCCACCGGCCAGCGTGATGGAATTAAATCAGAGGAAGCAGTAGCCAGCACTGACAAGTTGGGATAAGCTCACACAGTGGCAGTGCCACATCCAATTGCTATATTTCATTGTTGTTCCCTAGGGATGGGGACCCTCTGACAGCCTCCATGAAAGTTCAACTGGAAATCCTAGGAATAGAAAAAGCAAGTGTGAGTAAAGCTCTTGCAGATCCCCTTTAAAATGAACAAGCAAGAAACCAAGTAAAAACCTAACATGGAAAAAGCCTTGCCTTTCTTTTCTGCCCCTGACTTTGCCACAAAGTCTGCCCTTTGCTGCCTGGCAGGAAGCATTAAAATAAATTGCTTTCAAATGAAAAGAGAAATAAAAGTTAGAAAAACTTTTTTTTTTTTTTAATCTGTGCCTAATTTTGTTGTTGTATTGGAAGTGAAGCTTTTATGTTTTGATGCAAAGCATATTTTGTTCTAAACTTCTTGTATAAATCAAATGGGGCTATCAAAATTCCTGGGACTGCTTTAAAAAAAACAAAACCTAAGGCATCTTTTTCCATCCCAAATAAGGGCATTTACTAGTAAAGGAAACAGATAATTAGTCCAAAGAGTGCAAAAAACATGTTGATGCCAATGATATTTTGCCCCATAGAGTACTTCACTCAACCATAGCTTCCAACACATAAGAGTAAAAGAGCAGCCTGGAGGAATGATTCATGTGGAATTATTTAATGCTGCTCACCAGAGTGCTACTTTTAGCTGGGAAAAATCTTCTCATACACTGGTAGGCAACAGAAGAACCCGTACAAAGCCAAATGACATCACCAGCTTCTCTGTGTAACAAAAGTCCAATGGCATCCCCCCTTGCTGAGTGAAAATTAGCAGCAGGTCTTTGCACAGTGCACATACTTTGAGAGGAGGGAATTGTGTCATTGTTATTTGCTATTTCCGCAAGCTGACACTTATCTTGTAAGCACATCAACTGTTTGCTTTAGCTCCACAAGTCATTTCCTATACATTATATCAGTTAGTCATGCTGTTCTGCATTGTGTACAAAAGAGGTTAAATTCCACATGGAGAGAAATCAAAGATGAATGAGAACTATCTAAATAATTGTTTTAGAATGGGAACAACTATTCATTTCTTCAAAAAGTGACCGTGTGGGTAAACTGCTTCAGACTTTTGATTCTACTACATTTGAAGCCACATCAGCACATCAAACTCTTAAACTTCTTGAAGATAAAGTAAATTAGGTCTACTCAAATTCTGCCAAATGACTAAATTAGAATCATAACTTTTTCTTGGCTTTGTTTTTTTCTTTTTTGAATCCCCCAAAGCACACAGAGTTATCAGGAGAAAACCCAGAGTTGACTATAATTGCAAGCAGTGAAAGATACCAGGTTGGTTTTTTTTCATGTATATTTCCACATGGTAAGAAATACATTTCTGTAATCATTGCATCTTCACAGACATCGCCCACTTTTATTAGCAAATGTTTGTCTGCTGTATTGCTGCCGGGGAATTGTTCCCTTGCTAGGGAACTCTGTGTGAGCTCGTAGGGGTTTTTTTCAGCTCTAATATCATTGAAGCTTTGGATTTGGTTCTGTCATTTTACAGGAATGTTTTCTTACTGTTTGTTTTAATTTAAATAGAATTATAGTGTCTTGCACTGCTGCACTGTATGTCTGAGGATATACCAAATAGAGCTGTAGCTCCTCAAGCACAGGGGGAAGTGAGAGGAGGAAAAGAATGGAGAGATATAAGAAAATACAATATTCTTTGGCAGGTAATAAGGAATATTTTATTCATTTTATTTTGAGGCATAGCACTGTAGATTCTGTTAGAGAGCTTGCATATAGGCTTCTTTCAGTCACTTGAATCTATAATAATAAGTTCCTGAAAAAATAAATTTCTTTAATCCATGGTTGAATACAAATTTATCATGAAGATCTTCATAGTCTGTAGATTTCTGCAATAGAAAGTGATGCAGAGTTCACTTTTCTCCCTTGTTCTCACTATCTCATTTCTAAGTAACTGTATTAACATCACTGCTCTTCATCTTCATTTTTAAATATCCCTGAACAATATTATAAAATCCTCGTGGAAAGAAATGTAAGAAGCTATGGCTTCAATTCACCAAACACTTAAGCAAGTGCTTAATTTAAAGCATGTGTATAATCCAGATTTGCTTCAGTCATTGGTTTCTGGACCAGAGCCAACACATTTGGAATGCATCCTGCATATTTATTCTACTTTATATATGATTCTATCACATGTGTGCAAAGTTGTTTGTGATTAAATTTGTCAATTATAGTATCTGGATCGAAATTTAACCTGAGAAAAATTTACGGTGAGCAACACTCCTGCCATAAAGGTAACATCTGAAGACAAAAAAAAAGTTTACTTAAAAAAAAAAAACCAACACAACAAAAAGCCCAACTAAACAAACAAAAAAACCCCAAAACTTTTACAGTTATCATTTGAGGCAAAATGTCCGTGTAAATTTAGGTTTTTTCCTTTCTTAAAAAGTAGTAAAAGAAGAGAAAACTGGTTAATATTTAAATTAAGGAAAAAAGATCAGATCAGTTGTCTTCAATAGATTCTTGAGATACTTCTTCTGATGCTTCAGTGTATGAGAATTGTCTGGAGAAACTGCAGCTCGTTTTCATATTTCTCAATGACTTTGTTTGGTTCTCCAAATATTGCCCAGAATAGATTCTGTGGAAGAAGCTTCAGTTTTAGTAGTTCCTCTGAAAAATATTCTTTCTCTTGAGATTTGATATTGATTGTTTGCAGTATTATAAAAAAGGTGCTGATGTTCTAGAGCCTGTCCTTTGCATGAGTCCTCTCTAGTGGATGTCTTCTGAAACATTGAAGGACTGAGCTGATACTTCCATAGTAGCTGGATCCTATATGTGTATCCAGGCTCTCGGTGTGTTTAAGTGTGTACGTGTAACAACTGGCTGGTAGTAAAGAGCAAATAAAATGCTCTAGAAAGAAAAGTTGATATTTCTAAAAGAGCTGGCTGGACTCCTGCATCATCTACTTTAATTCTTAAAGAAGCTGTAATCTCTCTCAGTTGCTGCTCTGCTTTGCCATTGTCTGTATACTTTGTTATACAGAACAAATAAAAAGAATATGTTATTCCTTGGCAGAAAAGTTGGATGGGCCTAACTGATAAAGTCCATCCTTTGCCATCAACAGGAAGGACTGATGTATTTCTATTAGTATTCATATTATTCATTTCAGAAACATTGCTGAGGGGTAAGGGCTTCCAGGATGGTGAGAGTGACCCTACAAAATGTTTGATGTGCTACCCTAGGAAGCAGAAATTTCCTTTTGTTTTGTTAGATGGAAACTTAGACTCTTTGTTCCCTGGTTCTGATTCCTGGACTACTGTCTTCAAAGAAATTTCAGTGTTTTGTGTTATTTTTAAAACAGGAAGAAACAATTTTTCTTTGTTTTTAAGTTTATCACTGAAGGCAAAACTTGAAAGAACTTTTTAACATAAATGTAAAACCACGAGCATCTGTTTTCCTATTACTGGTGAACAGTTAAATGTCTCAAAGGAAGCTCCATTCCAGCAGGACTTGCTTCCATCCACACCTAAGCTACTCGCATGTGCTGTAGCCATGGTGGCACTGGGGAAGCTGATACTGCTCAGGCATGCTAACAAGTGGAAACCTTCCTTGGGGAAACTTCCTCTTGGCAATGGTGTACAAAACTAATTACTTAGAACATGCTTTTAAAGGAGGTAACTCAGATAAAAACCTGGTGTCTGTGCAAGGTCACAGATGATTGGTATCTTCTAGTTTACAAGGTCCAGATTCAAGTCAACCGTAGTGTGGGCACCAGAGAGATTTTTCCAGTGGTGCTCTGATCTTACTTTAATTTGCATGGGATCTGCCCCAAATTTAGAAATGAAGCTGAATGTTGTGACCTCTCTATGGTTCCTCTGAGAATTGAATTCCTGAAAATGAGACCATGAGACCTTCTTGAATAGTTTGGGGGGGGGGGAGGGAGGGGTGTTGTGTTTGTTTCTTGGGAGTTTGGATTTTTTTCTGTTTTGTTTGTTTTTTTTAAATAAAAGTCACCATGCTGAACATTGTTGAAAATAAGGATAGAACGCGTTATCAGTGACACTGCTGGAGGCCACAGGTCTTTCTTGGGACTCCAGTTACTTCCCATCCCTTCACCAGTTTCCTAAAAAGAGATATTAGTATTGCAGAATGACAGCAAGTGACGAAAACGTTAGGTCTGCTCAGGACCTTGGCATCTGTTAGTGGTAGATGGCATGTGTGTAAGAGTTTCAAAAGGAACATAGAAATAACAGCTGGAAGCATTAGCATGTTCAGCATTATGCTTCCCTACAGTAATGTCACTATTTGGGATGACTTTAATATGATGTCCTACATTGTGACTAGCTTGCTTTCCTCCTCCTGTTCTCCTTCAGAAGATCTCTAATGGACATCATAAAAATGACCCTGAATTGTTAGTTCTGCTTTCATCTTCAGAGCCATCTGGTTTCTTGAATCCATATGTATGGTTCTTTACTCAAGGCAGTCAATACAGAGTATGAAATTACTAATGGAAGAATCAAGGCTCCTGAACAAATTACTGTTGTTCTTCTTTTTTATCATCCAGCTTTCCTCTTCTTTTTTTTTTTTTTTTTCCTGCTCCATGCAAGCATTTATGCAAACGTTTTAAGGGTCACAGATGATCTCTTCTTTATTTACCCACTAATCACAGAATAAGAGAGTTAACTCAGATCCAGTTTAGTAAGTCAAAATCTGAAATCTCATTTGATGATTATGAACACTTAACCTTGTCAGCTCAGATGTGAGTGCTTCATTCTGAAGTCTGCAAGACACAACTCCTCTATTTAAGTGTTTTAAAGGAGGCAGTGCTAGTTTTCAGAGTGCAGTAACAGATAATCATCACTAGATACCCTTTTCAGCTGAAAGGTAACATCCTCTCTTGCATATCTGTGCAGCCAGTGTAGAAGTACAGAGTGGAAGGATATAGGACACCAAGTCTTTTGTTAACCCGGGAGCTACCTTTGGGTCTGACAACAAGAACAGAAGGTAATGGTGACTCCCAATTAGCATGAACCAGTGTAATGTTAAATTAATTACTGGAAAATGAATGACTGAAAAATGAGGGAAGGGGGCATTGGAACTATCGGGTGGGATACTAAACCTTGAATGAAGTTTGGGGTTTGTGAAAGCTCACCTAACCAAGCTCATTTTTTATCTCCTGCAAACTGCAGTGCTTCTGCCATCAGAGGTGCTGTAAGGTATACCCACTTGACAGGGTAGTGCATGGCTAAGTTATTGACATGCATTCCTGATCTGTTTGCTGAAGAACACTGATTCTCTAGGCATACAGTTTTGTCGGTGACTTTCAAATGGCTTTTGAAGTGATTTAAAACAGGCCTTTGGCTAAGAAATCACCGCTTGCTCTGAAGTAAAGAAGGTGACTATACTGTTCTCCACCTATTACTGTGTAGCATCAGAGAATTTTCCTTCTAAAGTGTGTCAGCAGTGTGGTAGAGGCAGAGGAACCTACTAAATTCCTGCTGATGACCAGAACTTAGAGGAACCTGGGTGCTGAGAGGCTGCAGCTGAATGTGTGAGAGGATGGGATGGGCAAAGCAGGTGGTTTATGAGAACTCTTTCATACACAGAAAGGTAAGATGCAGTCTTTGTTCTTTTAGGAGACTTTGTTCTACGAGAGATAAGATACTGAATTTCAAAGAACTCAAGTACTTACAAACCACTGGTAAAACAGAAAACTAGTTTGGCTACTCATGAATGCTGCAAGCACCGGACTGTGGTGGGGAATGCGTGTTTGGTTAACCCAAGACTGGTATGACTGTTTTAGTTGTGTGACTGTAAAACCTGACTGAATTTTCATGCAAATTCCCATAAAACACTCTCCTTAAAGAAAAGAATGACCTTCATGCATGACTTGAGAGTTATATTTTGTAGGAGAAAATATATTACAGTGTTTTATAGTAGATTTTGAGAAGATATTTCTCCTCTAACGGTTTTCTTAGGGGCAAGAGTCTGACCCTTCTGCTTAGGAAACAGAAAGTGTTGTTGCTTGAATTTACACTAAAAGAACTTTACCTACCCACCTGTCCACAGTAGCTACCTGCCTCACAAGCTTTGATAATTAGGTGTTATACCATAACTGTGATTTCTTTTAGGCAAAGTATTTAGGGTTTTATAGGTTAGAACAAGTGCAGTGCTTACTTCTGGAAGCATCAGACCTGTGTGACTCGTTGGCCAGCTGCCCTGTGTGTCTGTTACAAGCAGGGGTTTCTGGTTTTCTGTCACTTTTCACTGAGAAGGAAAAGTGAATTCTGAGCCAGTCAATGCAATTAGGAGAGAAGTACAGATAAGTTCTATAGAATTAAACAATTTTAGAGTAAGGGCATTGTATACAAAGAAGTACTTTGAATCCAAATCTTTTGAATTCTTTGTGTACTTACAGATGTAATATTATTCTTATTTTTTTTCTATACCTGCTTTTGTGTTTTGAAGGCTATTTATCTCCCAGTGGTAGTTGGTGCTGGGGGCAGGAGATGATGAGAGAGAGAGAGAGGATCAAGGAAATACCTAATGATTTCATCAGTGAAGTTTAGCTATGAGATGACAGCTTGCTATTGACCTTGCTGACTGACTACATTCTTACATCCTTTCTATATAAAGTACTGGTTACTGGAGAGGTGCTTCCCAGAGCAGTGTCCCAGCCTGCTGCCAGAACCATGGAACAACCATGTTACACAAAATTTCAATAAGGGTGCTCTGGACCTGGCACCTCTAAACAATTCCAGTGTGTGAAATGCAGGTTTTACTGAGGGGAAATGAGAGGATGGAAACAATTACTCAAAGCTACCCAAAACATTAATGAGCAGTCAGGGACAATGCAGTTAGGATTGGGTGATTTTTACAAATAATTTTCAGGTTAACTGGATTAATTCAGCTATGAAAAGAGGGAACTATTTAAGCACACTGGGCCGAGGTCTGGTTTAGCTTGCTGGACCTACTCCACTGAAGTCAGCGTAAAGGATGAGAGAGTCCCCATTTTGGAGTTAGATGCTAACAGCTGGCCAGATCTGTCATCTTTTACCTCTTGATCTTTCTTTAATCCTCCAAGTGTACACTTAGAAGCAACAGCTTTCTATGCCAAAGCATAACCGCCGGTATTTTCCAAGCCCTGTTTTCCAGCTCTAATTGTTTTGATACAGTTAAGCTATATGTTTGACAACATATGACTTTATCATCTAGGCAGGAGCATACATTTGGAGTCCAGGGGGAACAAAGTAGAATTCAGTACTTTCTGAAGAGAAGATTTTGTCGTTCAGGACAAGTCTACCACATTACTGTAAATTAAAAGGAGAGACTTTTATAATAAATTCCTTCCATGGTCTTTAGGATCATTTTAATCTAATGTTATACCCTAACAAATTTACAACCAACAATTATGCAGCAACATCATCTTGTCAGAGATTCAGTCTGTAATTACAAATCTCCTTAACTGCTATGGGTAATTTCTGTTTTCTGGAGCATTTTATTTGTACTGTTTACTTTTTTAGGGTCTGTCACTGATTAAACAAATCTCAGGGGATTTTCCAACAACTTACTAGAGTACAACCTCTCTGAGCACCCTTGTTCTGTTTTTCTAAAACTACACCAAAGCTGGAACCAAAGTATGTGTGTGGGAGGGACATATGGCTAGGTAGAACACAACATATGCCTTTAGTATGCCCTTACCATGCAGTTAGTTTAGACAGCATCTGTTGTTTGTTTAAACAGCCTTTTTTTTTCCTTTTTTGTAGGAGGAGGGGTGCAATCTGTTTAAAGGGGACCTGCAAAGAGAGGGAGGGAAGGGTTTATTTCTTCTTTTTTCCCTTATGTTTAAGGAAGAATTGTTTTGGCTTGCCTTTTCCCTTAGAAATACCAAGACTTTGAAGAACTATCTTTCATGCTGTTGTTGTAGTTATTTTTGGATCATTGAGGCTCTGGGAATTTTTGTCAGCTTTAAATGGAGGGGAGAGTAGGTGTGGGTGCCTAACGAAGAGCACTTCTCCAAGCTCTCCCAGTGAAATCTGTTTACATTTCTGTTACCATCAGAGCACTCAGCCACCTCGTGTATAGTTAGGACCCTGCAAGGCTGCTTGGTGTCATGCACCTTATTTAACATATGCATTTGCCATATATTGTGGTAATCTGTTCCTGCAGTTCAGGCTGTGGGTATTTATTTGGGGGGAGCAGATGTTCCTCCTCTTGCCCCCCTGGAAGCCCCTGCCCTGCAGGCAGCTGCTGCAGCACCCTGGCACTGAAGAAGCAGGAGAGGCACAAGGAGAGAGGTTCATCCTGGCTCCAAGTTTATTCCAGCTGCTGGACTGAGACAGCTGCCATGAGCTCTCCAGAGCTTCACCCTTCACTGAGAGGGCACCTACCCAAATCCACAAGCCTTAGCCATCTTGAATTTGCCCGGGACTTCCCAGCCCCAAACTCTGACATACTCAGCAAGCTTCCAGTGGCTCCATGACTTCTCTCCCCTGCATCACGATTTAATAGTCATGAGCTTGCAACCAAATTCAGCTACTAAGGAATTTACATAAAATCTCAAATGTGGTGTAAGCCAGAAGTTGGCAACTATGGCACTGTTTTGCTAAGCAAGTACAAATACAGAGGCAGACTCCAGTTGGGCAGGAAAGAATTCTCAACTCAGTTAGTAGGCCTTCCACATGTGCCATCTCTCAGATGTCTCAAATCAACTGGTTTGCCACTTGTCTTCTAATTTCCAAGGAAAAGCAGAGTAGGCAGACTTGGATTGCCATGGTACTTACTGTTTTAAGAATTCCCATACTAGAAAGAAAGAGCCAGAAGGAGAAGGGAGTGTCATTTGTCATATAAGCATTCTAATTGCTCAAATGAATACTTTTGGTATTTTAATTTGAATTCTCTTGGGACCTCTTGGTATTATGAAAAATGCCGTGTTCATTTAGGAACCTCAGTTTTAAGTTGACCCTTAAATCTCACAGGCTGGATAAAACCTCCCAAGTTTGAGTGCAACCAACCCTGGAAAATCCGGCCCATAAGGACACTTCCATTTTCTATATCCTTCCATATGGCAAACGGTACTTGAAGAGTAATCCCCACTAGTTCCCTCTCCACAACCCTGCTGGCATTCTGCAAGTGTCTGTTATGGAACCAGCATGGCTCAGTGATGTTATTGAAGAGGATGTAGATTAAAACGTGTGTGTTTCGGATGTACAGCGGTGAGCGGCTGCAAGGAGGTGGGAAGAGAGTGTTAGAATTCAAAATGAATTTGCAGGCTGGAAAAATGTCAACGTTTTCTTTTCTCAGACAAAATGCACTTCTAGCAGCTTAACACAAAATAGTGTGCAAAAAAGGGATGGGGAGATGATCAACTTGATAATACTCGTTGCAGATGTATCTGAGGACTGTAGTAGTTCACAAGCTGAAAGTGAGTCAGGAATATGTTTGCCTTGATAAGAAATGACTTGTTCTTTCTGTTCTCGTCACCATGCATGCAGCTTTGGCTGGAGAGTTGTATAGGTGTGAACACCTTGGAAAGAATCCAGAGGAAGGCCAGGAGAATGATCAGAAACATGACTTAGGAGGAAAGACTGAAAGAAATAGGGTTCTCTAAAGAAGACTAATAGAAGATGTAATACTGGAGTGTGCAAAAGCTGTGAAAAGAAGAAAGGAATAATGTGTCCTCCAGATCTGTGAGGCACAGGAAGAGAAATAATGAGTTTAGCTTGTGTCAAATGACTCCTGGCTTAATGTTGTGTTGTTTTGGTTGGTTGTTTTGTTTGTTTTTTTTTTCTTGTTTTGTTTTGGTTGGTTTGTTTTGTTGTTAGGTTGTTTATCTNTGAACAAGCAGGAGAGGCATAAGGAGAGAGGTTCATCCTGGCTCCAAGTTTATTCCAGCTGCTGGACTGAGACAGCTGCCATGAGCTCTCCAGAGCTTCACCCTTCACTGAGAGGGCACCTACCCAAATCCACAAGCCTTAGCCATCTTGAATTTGCCCGGGACTTCCCAGCCCCAAACTCTGACATACTCAGCAAGCTTCCAGTGGCTCCATGACTTCTCTCCCCTGCATCACGATTTAATAGTCATGAGCTTGCAACCAAATTCAGCTACTAAGGAATTTACATAAAATCTCAAATGTGGTGTAAGCCAGAAGTTGGCAACTATGGCACTGTTTTGCTAAGCAAGTACAAATACAGAGGCAGACTCCAGTTGGGCAGGAAAGAATTCTCAACTCAGTTAGTAGGCCTTCCACATGTGCCATCTCTCAGATGTCTCAAATCAACTGGTTTGCCACTTGTCTTCTAATTTCCAAGGAAAAGCAGAGTAGGCAGACCTGGATTGCCATGGTACTTACTGTTTTAAGAATTCCCATACTAGAAAGAAAGAGCCAGAAGGAGAAGGGAGTGTCATTTGTCATATAAGCATTCTAATTGCTCAAATGAATACTTTTGGTATTTTAATTTGAATTCTCTTGGGACCTCTTGGTATTATGAAAAATGCCGTGTTCATTTAGGAACCTCAGTTTTAAGTTGACCCTTAAATCTCACAGGCTGGATAAAACCTCCCAAGTTTGAGTGCAACCAACCCTGGAAAATCCGGCCCATAAGGACACTTCCATTTTCTATATCCTTCCATATGGCAAACGGTACTTGAAGAGTAATCCCCACTAGTTCCCTCTCCACAACCCTGCTGGCATTCTGCAAGTGTCTGTTATGGAACCAGCATGGCTCAGTGATGTTATTGAAGAGGATGTAGATTAAAACGTGTGTGTTTCGGATGTACAGCGGTGAGCGGCTGCAAGGAGGTGGGAAGAGAGTGTTAGAATTCAAAATGAATTTGCAGGCTGGAAAAATGTCAACGTTTTCTTTTCTCAGACAAAATGCACTTCTAGCAGCTTAACACAAAATAGTGTGCAAAAAAGGGATGGGGAGATGATCAACTTGATAATACTCGTTGCAGATGTATCTGAGGACTGTAGTAGTTCACAAGCTGAAAGTGAGTCAGGAATATGTTTGCCTTGATAAGAAATGACTTGTTCTTTCTGTTCTCGTCACCATGCATGCAGCTTTGGCTGGAGAGTTGTATAGGTGTGAACACCTTGGAAAGAATCCAGAGGAAGGCCAGGAGAATGATCAGAAACATGACTTAGGAGGAAAGACTGAAAGAAATAGGGTTCTCTAAAGAAGACTAATAGAAGATGTAATACTGGAGTGTGCAAAAGCTGTGAAAAGAAGAAAGGAATAATGTGTCCTCCAGATCTGTGAGGCACAGGAAGAGAAATAATGAGTTTAGCTTGTGTCAAATGACTCCTGGCTTAATGTTGTGTTGTTTTGGTTGGTTGTTTTGTTTGTTTTTTTTTTCTTGTTTTGTTTTGGTTGGTTTGTTTTGTTGTTAGGTTGTTTATCTTTTTAAAAAATAATAATTAACATTAAAAAAAAACCACTAATGTTCAGGGAGGTGCTGAAGATTCATTTTGGCTATCTTTAGATACACATCTACCAGAAGTAACAGTATAATTGATCTTGCTCTGGGACTAAGGCTGCACTAAATACCTTTTTGAAGTCCCTCTGCCCTTATTTACTGTGATTCTCTGCTTCTGAGCACTTCAGGCTCAGTACACAGCTTGCTTATTCCTGCATCTCTTCTGTACATCTTTCTGCATATCTGTGAAAGGCCAGGGTACCTGCTTTGGACCTGCTTTGGTAGCTCAGTACCAATAGTCACAGTCAATTTGATTTAGAAACCTGTATGTTCCTTGTAGACCTACGTAATTTGAATTCAGTTTTCAGCAACTTTTGTACCAGTGCAGACATCTGAATTCCACTTTTGGACCCACTGTGCTGTAGCCACGCTGCCAAACCTGCCCGAGTGCTGATTTGTGTGTTCAGTCATGAGTGGGACGCTCTTTGAAGACCTTGGTTTGGCTGCATTAAAGAAAAAATGAAGACATGGAAATACATTAAGCAGTGTTAAATAGTTGCTAGAAATTTGGCTGAGGCACTCCAAGGAAGAAATGCAAAATTTGGTTTTGGACAACATTTAACTATTGTATCTGAGTATTCTTCAAATGCTGATCCATATGACTCACCTTATATTTTAAGCTATTGTTTTTTGCAGGAAGAATGATGAAGTTATTTTAATTTAAGTAATTTTATTTATACACACCACAAACATACTTATATACCCAGGGAGTTCCAGTTACAGTGTAATGAGAGTAACATGAGAGCCTTAAGATCAGGAGTTCAAATTTATATTTGTAAATGTTCCCCAAACTTCTAAATCACTTTTCAAAGCTGTTTATTATCTCCATTTTCTGACTGATGAAGTTGTCATATTTTTAAATACAAACCACTCTAGTATAGTTTTGCCTGTGTACAAGATCTTTGTTACTTGAATGTTTGAATGATCATAACTGTTAAGATAACTGAAGCAAGAAACTTAAATATGTGGATAGGAGGAGGAGAAAGGTAAAGAGTCCTCTCATGTCTTTCCATTGCATCTAGATACAATCTAGACTATTATTTTTACTACACAGTAATGGCTGCTCAGATGAAAAGCCAAATGGGACCATGAGCAACATGGCAAACTGTTTTTATTTTACAGGAAGGGTTTGGGGATTTGGGAGATGATGCAGACTTTGAAATTCTTGAAAAAAACCCCTTCATTTATACTGTCATAGAAAGTTTTGTTCTATGCGATCAAGTTTCTTACAGGCATGAACTGCTGGAAGTGGTGGGCATGCAGCAGGTTCATCTCTCGACTCGCATAGTACCCATGGGTTATAGCACAGGTTAGTCTCTTGATACTATCTCTATTCCATTCAGCAAAAAGTCTTTCAAACCTGTTATTATTTCTGGAAATAACCCTTTTAGAGAAGCCTGACATCTGTTGATCCAAGGCAAATGTGGAGGCGCAGGGGATTTTGGGTGACAAGAGATGAGAAGCACCATTGCTTCAGTTACCTGATTTCAGTGTGTTCTTGCAGTCTCTACCCAAGCATGCTGCCATCAGCCTTAGCTGGCATTTCTGCAGTGACACCTACAAGGAAGGATTCTTATTTTCTCTGTTTGTTCTTTTGTTTTTCAGTACTTGGTTCTGGAGAACATTTAATGATTGATTACTAAGAGTAGCTCAACTTTACATCAAATTAACCTGGTAAGATTATTCACTCCAGGATAAGAGGTTAGGGTTGAGGTTTGGGAGCTAAAGGCTGTCAGAGCTGGAAATCCACTGAAGTCTGTTCATCCAGAGAGCTCAGCCACCAGTGTGATCCATTTTGCTCTCCCAGGCTTGGGGTGGGGGAGCAGAGGCTGTCAGAGCTGGGTTCCCCAGCCTGGAGACCTGGGCTGGTTTGAAGAGCTACAGCTTGTGGCACAGTGCACGTTTGGGCTCGGAAGGATTGGGTCAACAAATGAGAAGTTCTCATTTTTAATAAACAAATACCTCATCCCAGCTTATTTTAAAGCCATCCTATTTACAATTACTATAGGAAGTCAATGTGGTGGTGCTGTTGAGGTGCCTTGTAGCAGGAAACAACCCCCCCCTTTCTTCAGTGAATTGTGAGCAAGGCCTGGTCTAATCTTTGGTGACTGCTGTCAGTTCAAATGATCAAACTCAGTTTCAATAGTAAGCAATGAGTGCAGTAAAGCTTAGATAGTAACTTTTGGTTAGCTTGCAGGTTTGTTTCTTCTGACATTTTAAGTAAAGAAATTTATTTTTGTAAGATGCTAGAGAAAAGATAAACTAAAATTATTTTTTCTTTGGGAGAGTTATTTGATCTGCTAACAGATTCTCTAGTGCAGCCATCTTGTCAATTGCTTAACCCTTTCATTAGGGAAGGGAAGAGGATAAAATAGTCTCTCTCTTGCTTCACGGAGACTTCCCAAAGCACTGTGTTTCACTAGTTGAAAAGAAAAAGCAGGCAAAAGGTGTGCATTTCCTGACACCATTGGTATCACATATGTGAAGAATGAATTCCTCACACAGCAGAAGAGCTGAAAGAAACATCCTCGGAATAACTAGATGAGTGGTGACTCTGTTGATATGACTAAAATGGGGTGGGAGTGAGATTATTTTAGTAACAGCTAGGATTAGGTTTGTGGTTTCTAGAAAAGATTAATTTCTTATGAGTCTTTCTTCCTGCTGTGGGAGAAATGAAGTCAAAACTGGGCGTGAAAACAGTTGCAACTGCTGCAGAGGACTCTTTCCAAGATGTGCACGTGCAGGAGGCTGGGGAGATGGAAGGACACCGCTTCCATTTCTCCCTCCTCATCTTCTGGTTGCTTGGGACCTCGAAGAAGAGAGAATGGCTTTGCTGCAATGAGGTCTTAAGAGAGACAGGATGGAGCTGAATCTTAAGAACTGGGTCTTGAGTTGCTCTTTGGAGCTGCTTTTTTTGTGGTGTTGAAGCACCATTCTCAAAATCTCCGAGAAGGAGAAGGTGTTTTTCTCACCTTTTGGAGAGTGTTTTTGCCTTTTCTAGGTATGGATGTAGGTCTAGAAATTACTCTTGATAGTCACTGAGTTCATGGTCTGATTATTTTTCCTGTTCTGAGCCGTAAATATGAAGATAAACAGCTATCTCTTTATTCTGAGTCCTTAACAGTAAATGCTTTTCTAGCAGCATTACATAAAGCTGAATAAACATTTATCAAACTATGTTTAAAAGATATTCTGAGGGCCATGGCTTCAACAGGAACCAGGGGTACATTGCTGTAGCTTCTGTGGTATAGCACCAAGAGACGAGACTGGCTGCCCTGAAAACTGTGCTGGCCACAGTTATTGCAGGATATAATCTAACGTGAAAATCCAAACAACTGGGACTCACCCAGCATGCAAAAAGAGTTTAATGGGACTGGAGGGACCAGTGGGCTTGAAACAGTGCTGGTTTTGCTGAAATCTGAGTCTGCACTGGGGGTGGGGGAATAGCTGGCGTATTATCACCACTGAATTGCAGTTTATTGTTTTATGGAATTCTCAGCAATTCCTGCTTCTCCCCATGTCTTACTAATCAAAGTAAGGAATTGTGCTGAAAGTCACAGGGTGTTCCTTCTGTAACATTTGCAAAGGAGGAGGGATTTGCTGTGTCTTCCAAGGGGTTGACAGTGTTACTGTCCCGTGTTTCCTCCCCCAGCCTCCATTTTATTGTGGGAAAACCACTGCTGGGACACACCTGTGGGAGGATGGACTCCAAGGGGATTTAGTGTTTCAGTTGCCTTTGGTCGAGAGATGGGAGCACTTCTGGTGCTCTTCTGTCCGTCTTGTTTAAGAAATTCATCCTGCCTTGCAAAGGAGACTTTGCTAAGAGGACATGATGTCCTCAGCTGAATCACTTGCTAGGAAGGACTATGCAGGAGCTTTCTTGAGTTTATTCTGCCTCAGATGGTGGCTTTTAAGAAACTGTTACCTAGTAAGAAATGCTTCTCAAATCAGTCTAATTTTTTTCCTCTCTTAAATGCTAATCTTCTACTGTGTTCTCAGCACTTTGCATTTATATGACACTCTTCATCTAAGGCTTTTAAGATGCAGTGTGTTATAATTTTGTTGAAAGTAAGAAAATTTTACCTTAGATACATGTTTTTAATTAGACTAAACAAATAGTGATGAAATCATGGCCCTGGTTTCTGCAGGCTGATCCCACTGATTGAACCCAGCTCTCTCATGAATTCCTTGTGAAACAGGGGCCTAACTTCAGATGCCTTTCCTCTGGAAATGAAGGAGCTCAGCTGCACCACATGATTAGTTTTTTAAGCAAATAACTTTTTTGGCTATCAATGGAGGGAGCCCAGGAGGAATGACCTGCAGGTGTGGAGGAAAATTTAACTTCCCAGCCATGCAGTACTAATTCTTTGTTCTGCTGATGCGGGATTAGAGCTCAATGGGAAGGAAAAACATCAATGAAATTTAAGGCTTTGTCTATACCGGGGTAGGATTTTTATGTTCTCAGCACCCATAACTGGGACCAGATTTTTCAGTACTGCTCAATTCCCACTAGATTGCTTAAGTATATACCTGACATTAGAAACAGATCAATGCCAAATGCCGTGAACTCCTTAAAATCCATCCACTTATTTTATACCTAAGTTCTCTTTCCAGAAATAATTCTTCATTTTTTTCACATTATTATTACTACCCCAAATAGCACATAAAAAGTGTAGTGTTGGTGATGGTGATGCTTCTGGGAACCTAAACTAGTTGCAGTTAATGATATCTGGTCACTGCTGTGGAAATTCCATTAGCAAAAATCCCACAGTAGACCCCATCTAGACGCAAGCAAACTGTTTAGGAGAGAAATAGTGATTATTCAAACTGTAACTCAAGGTGCTGTGGAAACTTAAACCACAAAACCACTGAAGTTTAGAACATTCTTTTATTAGTAATTCATATTTCTTATTTCTGGGATTTGGATTGATCTGAATAGATAATTTTAAACATAAAGATTTTTATCCCCTAGTTTTTTATCCCCTAGTTTTTTATTCTAAAAGCAGCAAAGTAACTTGCTATAGAAAGCCAGGGTTTGGCCAGAGGTATAAACTGTCTATGGCTGTCTTACAAAAGGTCAGTTAAAGTGCTCGAGTTAGGCAAGTATACCTGTATATAATATTGGAAGGAGATTAATTGAATGGGTCATAACTCATAGACTGGTCAGCACTCTGAGGTCCCATTAATCTATTTCTTAGGTTAAAAAAAAAATTCAGGCAAACTGAATGAGTTGACAATACTACAGTCATTTCTGATCCCCATGGTTTTGAATTCTTCTGGAGCCAAGTCAGTGCTGTAGAATTTTGCCCTCCAGCAGCTTCAGTCTGAGGCTGAAGAGGTGGGACTTCCCCGGAAGCACTGCTGACCTGACACCTAGATCTGCTGGTGAGAGGGCTTTGCAAATAGTACTTGTTTCACCCGAGTGGGAGGGGTCTTCCTGCTGTAATTATAACGTTGTCTTTGCTCATGTAGCTGGGAGCCCAGGAAGAATGCCTTGCTATGCTGCTACACAAACACAGCCATCCCAGGCACTGGGGAAGCATAGCCTGATTGGATGGTGCGACTAGATTGACAGGTTTCCACTGCTTATGTGATGCTCTGTGGTGAGGGTCAGTTTATTTTGAGTTTTGCAATCTGCTGAAGAAGTCTGTTAGTTAAGATTCCACTTCAAGGGGCTTGGAAGTTGGGGGGGGCTTGGGGGGGTTGTCTTGTTTTGAAGATATAATGAGGACTTTGCACTGGAAGCCTGCAGCAATCCTGTTATGCTGTGATTAATGTCACTGTATAATTCTGACAAGATGAAGCCCTCCCAGGGTGCTCATTCATCATGGATCTCTCTATAGCTCTTATTTATTTATTGAACAACATGTAAGCACAGTTCCCTTTTTTGTTTAATGTATCAGCATTTCAGTGTATGTGGACTTCAAGGTTTCAGTTTTGTTGACAATAATGAGATCATCCAGACAATTATCGTTTGATTTTCACTTCACTAGTGAGGAAGATTAAAGAAAAGTTAAGGAGCTTTGTCTGTTTCCTGTTACCCATTTACTGAGGGGGAAGAAAAACTAACTGTTTAAAATGTATAAATTATGAGACTTTAGATCATGCTCAACCAGTACGTGAGGAGACTGCATGCCATTAGTTCATGGCAGTTTTGAATGGGTCAAGCTGGCTTTCTGCTCAACTAAACCATGATTTGGATCCCCAGTTAAACAGCATGGGCAAGTTAAGGGCCAGCGAGTATCCCACGTGTGTACTGTGCCTGGGCGTTTGTCCAGCTCACACACTGTCCACTCTTCACACTGCAGAAAGCCATCACTTGCAGAAGGGTCTGTATCTAGTGTCAGCTTTTTGTTAAGGCATCCAGGTTCCTGCAGGCTCCCTCCATTGCAATCTTTCATCTGGAGTTTAGAAATGAGTAACATAGAAAGGAAAGCATGGACTTGTAATGGGATGCCACACAAGATTCCATAATGGGAAACATGGGTGTCATAGGTCAGGCTAGGAACACGGACACTGGCCACACTCCTTAACACGTTGGAAACTGCTCGGATACTGCTGCGATAGGTGATGTATGAGTCTGAAAAGAAAAGGATCTCAGTACTGTAGTAATGCTACACCTACAAGAGACAGTACTGGTATGGGGACACGGATCAGACAAAAAATGCCAAGAAGTTCGAGAGGATTCAGAAAGGAGCCACAAAGATAATTAAAGAGCATGGAAAGACAATGTCAGGAAAAGATGAAAAGAACCTGATGTGCATAGCTATATGGTGATTAAGAAGGCACATAAGCGTCTACAGCTAATTGAAGGGTAAATGTAAAGGAAGGAGTATAACTGTCTGGGGTGTTATGAGGGCTTGTAACTGGGAGTAGGTGGATGAAATTAATCAAACAAAAATTTAGGTTGGGAAATTTCCAAGCAGTGGACCATATGTTCCCTTCTGGCATAAAAACGTGTGAAGGGGAACAAAACACTCTGAAAGCCATGTGGCTTTTGAAGTGCAGCTGTTGTTCCACATTCTCTCCTCTGCTCTGTGAAACTAAGGGCCAGGGCCAGGTTTCTGAAGTGCACATACTATCAACACAAGTGTTAGAAAAACCAGGAAATCACTAGTTAAGCTTATCCACCCCTTGAAGTACCAGTTAGAAGTTGTACCTTTGCCTTTCAACCTTGCCCATTTTTACTTTCCATATGTCTCCTCCCTCCACCCAAATCTTGACTCCCACTGAGACAGAGTGTTTAAAAATTTATGTTTTTGCTTTGTTGGGAAAGCTGATGGAGGCTTTGAAGTATGTGATTAATGTGTGGACAGCCTTTCAGTTCAGGTTATGTTCAAGTGTGCAGTATTGTAGGATGGATGAAGAAGGGAGCTGTACAGTGTGTAACAGTGTAGCAGTGTTTACTACCAGTCCTGAGAAATAAATTTAGTGCCTCCTTCCCCCTCAACAGCTAATGTATGTGGCTGAAGTTACCACACTGTCTGTAGGACAGAGTTCTTCATGGTTTAGCAGGTAGAAGTGCTGTCCAGAAAGAAATGAATTCTTATGCCATGCTAGGATAAGCGCTCGGTTACATAATTTCTGGGTTATTTTGTCCTTGTAGACAATACAAATATGTGAGTCACCTTCATTTACTGGGGTTTGGGTTTTTTTTGTGTGTGTTGTGTCAGTTTGTTGTTTGCTTCGTTTGTTTTGGTTTTTAGGGTGTTGTTCTTTCTGTTTGTTTGTTTTACAATGTTAGAAAGACCACAAGTAACTATTTTTGCAAACCTAAGAATAACTCTTGCTTTTTGATGGGATTCTCAGCCTTACGTTGTTCCTGACGCCCTCTAAATTGCCCCGCCAAATGCTTCCTAACTTCCTTCTGCTCCACACTCCCCACAGCTGCACTCCAGATTCTCCAGTGAAGAATTACTATGTCATGTTTGGGGACTAAATCAAGTCATTCATATATTTCAGCAAGACTGAAATCTATTTGTTTAAATGCATGTCTCAACATTAATTATACAGTCATTGTTGATTTCTTCTCAATAAAAGCCCACAAAGCAGAATATGTCATGAAGTGATGCTATTTTGATTTTTCTGTTTGCATTTTTCAAAGGGAAACACTTTGTCCAAAACAGTTCTCCTATTTCTAGATTGTAAAGAGACATTGGTTATTGGAAAGTAGGCCAAAGAAGCTTGAAGTTCAGGGTTTTCAAAGCAAAGTCTTTTGAAAATTTGCATTTTCCACTAAAGCAATTAGATTTAGATGAAATTCGCTGCTGATAGAAAGAGGTAGTTTTTTTCTGTCTTCCAGTACCCATCAGTTTGGCCAACAGCAGTTCAGGGCAATCTTCACACCTTTCTATTAGAGTGTAAAAGCTATAGACCCTCCAAAAATTATTGGTGATAAATTACTGACAGAAGTAATTGCTCTGGTTTAGAAACATTTAAGAGACTGTCAGTACCTTTGAGTTTTCTTTTATCAGTACATGCAAGTAAATAACAGCATATTAGCCAAAACCTAGCAACAAGTCTGATTTTATATTCATGTTAATATTCTCAAACACCAAACAATAAAATAAATAGACCTGCACACAGACTGAATTAAAATTTCATCAAAAGCACCGAGGCAAGAGAATGCTGAATTAACTGAACCTTTGCCTCCTGCTGTGTATCTAGATGTTGCTGGAGTTCACTAACCTTGATTAGTGTCGACACCAAAGGCTGGATGTTATTGTAGATCAACTCGCACAATTACTGCTGACATCTTTAATCTAGCTTTTTAAGCAGAAGAAGATAGAACAGTTAGACAAATTCAGAACTGATGTGCCCATTTTGAACAGGAAGAGTAAATTAACCACTGGAACAGTTTATCTAAAGACAGATTGGTTTCTCCTTCACTTGAAGTCTTCGTATGGGTATCTTTTTTAAAAGGTGCTGTAGATCAAGGATAGTGGTTTGGATGCAGAAGTTAATGGTTGCAGTTCTTTTGCCTGTGTTACCCAGGAGATAAATACAGTGGTCATAATAGCCCAGTTTGCTTGCAATATCTAGTGATTCGGTGAGCGAATTATGTATTCAGCAAAAGAGCTATAGACAAATACATCTTGAAATGTTTGGCTTTAATTTGTTTGTTGTTTATATGAGATGTGCTTCAGCATTTTATGTGAAGGAAAGCAGTGTCTAGGTTAAAAAACCTCAGACTGACATTTTAACAGACATACAGCTTCACCTGTGTTATTTCAATGAATTGAAAGATTTCATGACTGTGTTACCACGTGAAGTTCTTTCAAAGAAAAAATGAGCTCACAATTGTAATAATTTCTATCACATTGTCAAGATTTTCTGACTTCTAAAAACTTCCTTAAAATGTGTTCACGGACATAGTGAGGTGTTTCCTTTTCCACTTCACCAGGGCAGTGTAACAGAGAGGTTTGATTAATCTCCAGACATAACATTTGAAAAGAGCATGTACAGTGACTGTATGGGCTTTTTGTTTTGTCTTATTTTGGTTTTATTAATAAATACAATGACCCAGGTCAATTTGTTAACAAAGCAGACTGGGACTCAGTGAATCACCTTGACAGGTTTCAGAGATGACTTTCTAATTCATTGCAGTTCTTAAGCTATTGAAAGCAGAAAGCAAATAAATTATGTCTTTTAAAAACAATAACAGCAAACTCGTGTCTAATGAGTTCGTGGAGGGATTTCAAAGTAACATTGCCCCTGGTGGAGAAAGGGGAGCTTTCCAAAGGGGCTGCACCTGTGCAGCTCTCACCCAGGTTAGAAACATATCAAAGAGTTTCAGCTGAGCAGGGCGTTCTGGGACCTGCTAAGTGGATTCAGAACTTGGAGGGGGTTCAGCACTCCTGGCATCGTGTGCTGTGTTACTGTTGGTCCTTGTTTTCTGTTAATTGTGATACTGCCAGAGAAAGACCTTTTTTTTCCGGGCTCATTTAAATAAATAAGAAAAGACTCAGCCTGCAGGCACAGGATCTGTGCCTTTTCTTGCTGTGGAGATGCAGTCATCTGGTTTTGGTGCTCAACATCTAATATCTGGCATATGGGCAGAGCGCAGCGTTCTGCGCAGCTCCCTTGGCTTCTCCTGTTCAGCAGTTGAGATCCCTTATTCCAGCAGCTGTGCTAGTTCCTGTGAGCGTGGCTGCCTCGCTCTGCAAGCCTGCAGGTGTGGGGCTGCGGCCTCTCACGTGAAAATGTTAAGAAAATCACCATTACCCCGGGCAGATCACACTGCCATTCTACACAATGGCCAGTGTCCTTAGGGAAACACGTGGCGTGAGCCTCTCTGTTTTCTAGTGCTGAAAACCGAACTGGAGAGTGATAAAATGAATGATCAGTCCCAAATTTTGTAAGTACTGCACATGTACGTGCCTTGAAGGACGTATTTGTCTTCAGGAATGCAGTTGTATGCTGAATGCTCTTGGCTTTTTCCTCAGTTTGTACTTCCTATTGTTATCTGGTGTGCTCAAATTAATGGAATTGGCAGAAATCAGATATTGGAAATACTGGAGTATTGGTCAGGTCTGCTTGGATTTCTCATGCAAAATACATGCAACTAAGCAAAGCTGATGTACAGCTTCCATCATGTTCCACCTCTGCCAATAATAGCAAAGTTTTAATAAGCTGCGTCAGTAACAAGCTGTTGGAACTAAAAGGTGCTAGCTGGAGGCTGGTAACATTCCCTAAAGTAGCTATCATGAAAATGCATGTATCTTTAAAGACGTATTTAAACTTCAGACTAGTTCCCCTACAAACAAGAAGTTCTGGTAGCACATGTAGCACCATTGCCCTCACCAGCTGCCATATTTTTAATAAGAAAATCAGAAGCATTTATCTTCACACATCTGCTTCCACGTTCCAAAATTACACATCACATGATGTACAGGGAGGCTGAGTCAGTAATGCCTGTAGAAACTTCAGTGTTTGTACTTGTATTTATTTGGCTTTAGACAAGCCTACTTATTTAATCCTTTGCAATTCACCTCATTTGAAGAGGCAGAGCCATTCCATTGTCTAGTTACAGGAGAATGACACGTTTATTTTCTGACAATGTTGGCATAGAACAATCCCAGCTAGGAGCATGGTCTTGAGATCATTTATTCCCTGGAACATGAGGACTAGGGATGTGAATAAGCCTCTGCAGGACAAGGCTGCATTCTGACAAGCTTAATGAGACAGAGGGGATTGTAGGAATGGACAACTACCTCTCATCCAAGGCTCGCTTTGAATGGGGACAATTTTATGCAGTGCTGCTTAAATCTCTACTATCTGAATTGCAGTGGCTGTAATGCAATTCCTCCTTCCGAGCCACGCAAGGCCCCTGTGTAGCTAAGCCTGGGAAGGCCAACTGAAATCAAGGAACATTAAACATTTCGTTCTTTACATATGAATATTCTTGAGCTCAAGGTCAACATTTGCTGTATATAAATGAACCTTGATTAGATGTAGCAGCAAGGTAGCAATCCTAACAGTGCGGGAATCCCAGTTGCCATCTTCAGTTTTTCCCCAGGACCAGTGCTGGCACACTATGGTGTACAGCAGAGTACATCCATGACTTCTTCCCGGGAGCTGCCGCAGCGCTGAGTGCCGGTGAGTGCCTGCAGGCTACTGTGTATGATTCCAGCCTGCCTGACAGCAGAAGTTCTGAAATCACAAGCTCCAGTAAAACCATGGGGTGATCGCACAAATTGTCAGGTTTGGGTACCGCTTTTCCTCCGCCTTCTGAGTTTTTTATCTGTAAAGGAAATAGGATACCTCCGGGTGGAGTGATTTCAGCTGGACCACTCCCCATAGTTGCTGTGTACTCACAGAATGTGAGTTTTCAATGCAGTGTAGATGGTACTGCCCCTAACTCTTCTGTCTCGAGGCCTTTCACTACCTTGGGCATCTTTTCCCCATTGTTTGCCTGCTCCTCTTTCAGACCTGTGTTATTCCCAACTTTACTTTTCCTAAAAAGTTTCAGTGTGTGACAGGAGGCAGGGCAAAGAGTGGTGTGGCTTACAAGGTGGAAGCATGGAGACATGTGGAGTGAAAGCAGCTGAGCTTCAGGCTGTGAAAAATATGGTGAAAACTGTGTCTTTATTAGAGGCAGAACACTTCTCGTGTGCAAGGGAAGATTATTTAGAACTGAAGGATTCATGTCCCATATCTATAAAGAAATAAATGAGAGGTTACCATATCCTTTCTAAGTGGAAAATAAGTTATAATGCATTCAAATTTTTATCTCTATCTATGAAGACATTTTTAAGCATGGTCAAGACACTGGAATTGAAATGGTGAAAGTGGCTGAAGCTTTTGCAGTTTTTTTAGACCTCAGTAAATATACACTGGTCATGCTCAGAGAGTATTACTTTTATTATCCAGTGAACTCTCATCTTCCGTAGACTGTTACCTAGTTACTGAAAGTGAAAGAAAATCAGCTGTTTAAAATGTATGACTTACAACTCTGTTCCATCCAGACAATACGCAAGGAGCCTGGGTGCTGTTAGTTCTGAATAAGCTAAACTGGTGTGTGCACTTGGTTTGTCCCTGAGTCAGCCCCTCACGTCGAGTATGATCCAATGGCCAAGGTGCATCTTTGTGTATGTTAGGGGTGTTTGTCCAGTCCACACACTGTGAAATTCATGACGGTGTCAGCTTTCCTCTCAAAAATAATTTGTATGAGGGATTTGTATGTAATTTTATTCTCTTGTGAAGACCATTTCGGTCTTTGGAGCGGGGGGAGGTATTTTGGTTAAAAAGCAAGTGCTTGTGCAGGCAGAAAGGTGTTTCTCTGCAAGAGAAGTACGCTTGCTAAAAAAGTCAGTCCAATCAACTAGAATTAAAGTGAAAAAATCTTTCTTGTTTTGAGTGCAGCCTGGATTTTGATGTTCGCCTAGAAACAACTCCAGACAACACCTGGTTTTCATTTCCCAGCACCTGGTCAGCAAGACTTTGAAAGCTGTTTCTGCCTCTCTCTCTGTATTGCCCTGAATATATTCACAGTGTTCTGAATACAGGCCTGTGTGTTAGCCCATAGCAGCTTCATGTTAATGCACACAATTGTCATGCTTTAACCTTCTACCTTTGTGGAATTCTTCCTGAAAGGCAAGACGTTCTTCATAGAAGAGGTGGAATATTTAAGTCTCCAGGACAGTATATTTCAAAATAACTAAGCTTGTGTGGCCTGTAGCTTTTTTCCCCTCAATGGAGCAGTATCCTGTATGAAGAGCTTGAGAGGAGGGGTGTAATATATCTTCTGCAAAGGGATTTTTTGCAGTTTCTTAATCTGCTGCAACTCAGACAGATACCCAGTTAAGTACCAGCCATTGTTCTAATCTGCAACATCAGGCACATAAAAAAAATGCCACTGACAATGGAGCAGACACGGTGGCTGAGCTAGAGATCCCATTCCTGAACAGCTTACTGCATTTGTTAGACTTACCTTTTTAAATTGAAATAGGTTGAAAAAATGTGCCTTTATGAGGCAATCTGGTACAGTGTAAACACAATCTGCTGAACAAATTCACATTCAGTTATGTGTGTTAGCACTTAGAAGAAGATGTATATAAACCCCTTCATCTCTCTTCCTTAGCTTTTATCTTTGGTTCTGAAGATGTGAAATTTTAGGCTCTCCCACAAAGCCAGACAGTTACAGAAAAGAGACTGTCTTTTGGAGAAATTCAGATAAAGAAGAGCTAAAATGGCTGTATGAAATACAGTTTTCCTGATTTTAATAGTGTTTCTTAAGTAATGTCACACTACAGCCGTGTCCTAGCCAGTCAATAGCTTGTGAAAAAATTGTTCATAGGGATGTTTCCTCTTGGCATTCTTTTCACATTAGACCTGCCTACTTTTTATCCATTCTTCTTGCCTTTTACAGTAAGCGTGCCGCTAGACATGCTGAGATACGTAAAGAATATTTGCACTGTATTTGAACTCTGACTTGGGTGCTCAGAGACTAACTTAAGCTTTGTTCTTCTCACTTCTTACAGAGCTTAAACTACAGTATGTGATCTTTTAAATGTGGTCACTGAGCCAAGTTGTTTCCTCCCTAGAACATGCGTTAGGCATCAGCTCTCGCCCGTCATTTGCTGGGATTGATAACGTGCCAAGTGTTGAAGTCTTGACTCAGTTCTTACTCCGACAAGACTCCCATGGAAATCAATGGAAGTTTTGCCTGATTAAATACTTCTGGATTCCTCTCTAAAACACTTGGTTTATTTATATCAGGCACGTTTGGAAAAATCCAGCATTTTAGCCCCTGTAAAGTAGGATTATCAGAATCTTAACTGATGGAGGACGTTCTGAAGGGAAGATAGTGAGGGGCCTGCTTGCTGGCAGTGGAACGCTGCCTGTGCTTGAAAACCAAACCCAAGGGCTGCAGGACAATACATCACCTCAAATGCAGTACAACTAACCTGGCAGTATCCACATATGGACAACATGAGATGACAGTGTCTTCATCCCCTGTAAGGTGATTTCTCGATAACTTGTGTTATTCAGAGTTGCTTTGATACTGAACAATGGGCTATAAGATGTTATATAAAAAATGTTATATAAAAAATGTTACTCCTTTTGGTGAAAATTAGAAAAACTACAGTATGTCCTTCTGAATGAATCTACTGCACAGCTAGTTTAGGAAAAATTTTGTTGCAGTCAATTTCTATGAATGCCACAAAACCACTTCAGGATTAACATAATCATGAGAAATAAACAGAAATTTACTTTGATGATCAGCTTTTTAATGTGTGAGTGTCATCCAACTCTTATTTTATAAACATGCTTAGGTTTTCCTGAAAATTGGCTTGCATTATGTCATACAATACATGTTGCTTTGAAAACAATACATGCCTTGCATTGGGAAAAGATGATGTCTGTATGTTCTTCATCAGTCTGCTGTGGAGTAAATCTAGTTATTTTGAGAAACATGCAACTTTCATTTCGTGGTGAAAGCAAAGGAATTGAAACACAGTTTTCAGACAGAGTAGTAACATCATATGAACCAGAATTAGATGTAATCCTTTAGTTATTCTGCGAAGTTCTCATGTTGTGAGAATTCCATTCTATAGCACTCAGCCCTGGTGGTATGGACATCCCAGTCAGGCCCTGCAGTTCCATAGATGGTGCACATCTTTGTTGTCTTTTCATCTGGAGCCAGAGTACATCCTTGTAAGGTATGGGTCCTGGTCCCACTGTAGAGCACACTTGTCCTGCAGTGTAGACACAGCTTATTTACAACACCTCTGACTATGTGAACCAAGATCAGCTGGCCATTCTTTCACTGCCTGGAGAGCTGTGTCAAAGGTGTAGGGCCTTTGCCTTTGGAACGAAAGCCTATCGTGTTTCTCTCCAAAGTCTTCCTCCAGCTGTCCAGAAACTACACAGAGAGATTGTGGGATTATGTCTACACTGTGTCACAAAGAGTTGGTAAAGCCTCCTGAATGCTATGACTCATGGTTTCTTTCCTGATGACTATTAGCCCAGCTGCAGATTTGACTTGGAGCATTCATATATTCAGGAAGAGTTGGCTTGTGTTATCTCTTGGCAGATTATTTTGCAGCATGTACGGTTTTCTTGTGTCTGGTCCATCCAGACTTATGAACAATAGCTTGGGCCCATGCTAAAATACCAGGCATGCTTCAGGAACTGTAGGCACTGTTCTGTACTATGATAACTGCCTTGAATTTTCCTGTCTTCTACTATCAAACAAAGCTTATGATCTTAGAACTGATACACTATTGCTGTGTGACCTGCACAGACATTACTTTTTCTCGTTCCTCCGGAAAGTACAGGCTTTGAGCTGAGACAGACTCAGAACGTGGGCATGAGGTTTTCACTCTGAACCGGGGGTGGGGTACACAGAGAGCAGTCATATTAAAAAGACAGGAAGGCTGAATTAGTGGCCATACACTGTGAGAGAGCATACGAAGGGGAGCAAATTATATAGGATGAGAGCTGATGAGTTCAAGATACGACAGCACTAGGCAAGAGCCCAACTTGCTGACTGCAAAACATTGTACCCTGTCCCTGCAAGAGCAAGTTGGGAGGGAAACTGCTTCCAGTTACCTCGCAGCTGTGTTTGGAACCAGACTGCACTGAAAGTTTTGAATGCTTCTTGCTTAAGTTCCTATATGGTCAATTAGCAAGGGGAAGATAGATGTCAGAAGAACAGATGCAATGGTAACGACAACTAAATCTAGGGAGTCATTATCTGGTCAACTGTTCTCCAGACTCTTATGTACACAGAGAGCAGTCCTGAGGTCTCTAAAAACATGAGCATCGTGAAATATGAACAAGCTACTTTCTCTGGAGCAGGGTGACATATTTAGAGTCTTTAACTCTGATTTCTTTTCACCAGTTCATTTGTCTTTCCACTTCCCTGTCTAATACCTCTGCTTCCTCACAGTCCATAGATGCTCTTCACAGGCTAGCACCAGTATCTGCTAAAACAGAGAAAGTTGAAAAGCTTTATGCTACTTCCATTTTCTGAGTCTCTTGGAGTGAGTCTGTTTTATCTTCTTTTTCTTTCAGTTTGTATGCTCTTTTGGCAGGCACTATTGGCCCGATTCTGGTCTTATTCTTCAGTGTGTAAATCAGAACAAAGCCCCAAGCCTTTGAGTGAGATATAGGAGCAAACACCCTGGCACGGTGTATGGCATTATGTGCTGGCAAGAATTCCGTTCGGATTCACAGCAAAAGGGAATTCTTAACCAGATTCAGTTTATACAAAGGTCAGTTTCCTACTACAAAGGAAGTCAAATAACTAGAATGACTCAACATTGAAACAAAAGTGGAAGTGGAGATCACAGTAGCGAGTTTTGAAGGCATTTATTGGAAAGTCTATAGGAGGAGAAAGCAAAGAAGAGCACAAGAGTCGGTTCAGCAACGACATGAACAGCCAGGATAGACTCATTTTTCTGGAACATAGTAAGCTGGTAAGACACCTGGTATTTTGACTATAATCCAATCATTATGTTTTCACTGGTGATTAAGGCTACACTTAAACTCTCAGAAAGGGGTGGAGGGATGGTGGCATCAGACTGAACAGAGAGCAGCCGTGGTAGTTAAAATCAGCATAAGTGAAAGCATAATTCTAAAACAAGTGATTTTCAGTTTTAACATTCATTGTTGAGTCCAGCAATGATTTGAGCAGAGTATAGAAGAAAATATACAGCATTTTAAAGTAACTAGTGGTAACACCACAGTGTTTAATTTTTAGGTTTGGACTGACACAGCTATTTTGCTCTTGATAACATCTTTGCAATTTGCCCTTCATCTTAAAAGTGGGCAAAGAGGTGTCTTGTAGGGGAAAAAACCCACAAGCTCTGTTTCCTAATTTCTTTCTTTGCATTTTTGCAGTCAGTGCTTATATCCATGTATAGGGTTGCCAGCCAACCTAGAACATATTCTGAGAGCTATATTGCTGCAAAGGTAGGCGAACTGGCCTATTCTGGAGTGTGAAGACATGAAAAATTACACCACTAGCAGTCTAGTGGAAAAACTTCACAGGGTTAGTTCTGATAGTAAACTTCATTATGCAGAGAAATTCTCAAAGGTTGCTAACATTTGCTATCTCAACAGTTTCCTGCACTGGAAAGTTTGAAAACATCCTTAAGATCTGTTGCCGCTGAAGCTGCATAAATCAGCTAGCAAAATCATGCCTCTTAGTCTTGCTTGCTTCCAGTACAATATTGCTAAAACAGAGAGCTCTGCTTGTTTCACTTCAAGTGAAGGAAGCACTTTTTCATAATTTAGAATTCAACTACAGCACTTACTGCCACAGAATTTTGTGGAAACAAAATGAATTCAAGAAAAGATGAAGCCTTTGTCTAATTAAGCACCATGGCTGGGTTACAAACTCTGAGTTCCTAAGTTTCCACTTGTTGCAATCAGGAAAGATGATGGAGATAGACCTGTGCATGTCTTGTTCTTCCCTTAACAGCTTTTAGTGCTTAGAAACATGATACTGAATCATTAGCTTGACAAAGCATTACGGATCCAACACTTTTAATACTCATGAGACTCTTCCCAGAGATGCTCAGTGAAAGACTGAGCAGTGGTCACAGGTTTCACCAAGGGAGGTTCTAAAGAGGTGTAAGGGTAACACATTTACAGGATTTTGGACTAGATGACCTCCAGAGTCCCTTTCAATCTAGATTATTAAATAATTCTCTGATTATCAAATTGGAAGGCAGTTGGCACTATGCCCAAATCTCTACTATTGCAGGAAATATCCCCTTTCTGTCTCTTTGGTCTCTTCCACAAGTTGATCAAATTCCCCCTTCAAAGTAGCTGGTAGGGTCAGTGGAAAAAAGATACCTAGGGAGCTTTCCAGCTTCAGTGTATTGCTCTTTTCCTCTCCAGGGTTAGGTCCAGAGTTGGTAATTTAAACAGCAGTTACATCTCATTTTTTTCTTCTTCACCTGGGACTAAGGACTAGATACCATCTATCTAGAGCTAGTGTCCTTTGACCCACACAACTGGAGATTCCCTGCCTCAGGAGACCTCTTTTTCCTCCAGTAACTCAAGAGTAATAGCAGTTTATGACAGTGCATCAACTGAGAGGTTTCTAAATTAGACCTCAATAAGCCTACCAGAAATAGATGAAGACCTTTTCATTAGTTTCCTTGCTTCACCTCTTCATAAATACTGAACCTAAATTCTTTTTCCACTCATTTTGTCTTCTGTTTCCAGACTACCAAACTGAGGATCCCATCTGGCTGGCAAATCCCCTATCCCAGCACTCACTCTTACCTCATTAGACAGCTGGATGAGTTCTGCTCTGCTCTGCTGACAGAGTAGCCTTAAGATAGATACTCAGGCCCTTGCAAAAGTGCAAACATCAAAATAGGTGTTTCTCCATGGGGAAAAAACCCCATCAATAAACGAGTAATTATTTTTCATTCATAGTCTTAAACCTTCACCATGTTTTGCAGAACCCAACATCTACATTATAGGAGTTATATGAGTGTCATATGTATTTCATGCATCTTCAGTGGTTTTCCATACTTTTTAAGAACATTTTATGCTCTTTAGTTCCTTTAGTATTGTTCCCCCATGAAATAGTTTACTTTAAAAAATATTTTTTAAAGTTGCCATTATTCTAGCATGTGCAATATTGTTGTATTATGTGTTAAGTGTAGGTGTATTGTGTGGGGGCTGGACAGGAATATTTAATTTATACAATCTAAATGTTAAAATTGTTGTGTTTGGGTTTTTTTTCACCTGGCCCATCACCTTACTGTAGTTCACAAAATATAGAAAACTATCTGTACTGCTTTAGCTCAGAAAGGTTTTATTTTGAAAGTCTTACCTCTGCAATCCGTACTTCATGTCACAAGAACAGTATCACTGGTCTTAACTTTTTACATCTGCCCAGTCCTCCTCTTGCTGATTTCTGGTTGATTTAATACACTCCGTGATGAGCAATTGATCCCTTTGTCTAGCCTCTCATTTCTCAAGTGAAAAGAAGTGACCCTAATAATGTCCACCCTCCATGCAGCCCAGCTGTGACAGAGCTCCCTGCCCGTTGCATGCAGCACTTCTCCCTCACAGCAATTTGTCTTCACAGGAATTTCTTTCATAACCAAGTTTGGCTGCAAAGAAACAAACCGTGGCTCTCCCCTGTGGCTATGGAGCCACTAGTTTGGGTTTGGGTTTTGGTTTTTTGATTTGTTGGTTGGGTTGCTTGGGTTTTGTTGGTTTTTTGTTTGTTTTTGTGTCAGTGTTTTACATATTTGGCCTCCTCAACTATATTTACAGAATCTGGTCAGAAATAGACATAGAGCTGAGCAGTTGCTGAAGTGCTGCTCGTAGCACCTTTTAACAGGGTTATCAGCTCCCCGAGCACTGAAACATGACATTCCTGCATCAGAGGCACAAGGAAAGCTCTTGATTTGAAGGGTATGTTCTTCATATCTGAGTATTTCTTTGTGATATTCATCTTGAGATTTCAAGGGGAAGATTAATTGGAGAATTATCTTATAGGTGGCTTTAGGCTTTGTGCTTGCTCTGCTCACTCACCATGTGATGGGCCTTTCCCATACCAGTGACGTTCTGAGCTCTTCCACCAGCCAAGGCACAAAGTCCAGTTGTCACTGCTGTGACCTCGCTGGCAGACTGTACTAGCATTTCTGCCTTGTTTGCCTGTTTGAAGTACAGAAGCTGGTAACCCAGGGTAGGCTGCCAGGGAGTGGGGGACATCAGAATGGAAAAGTTCTGCTCTGAAAATATCTTCATGTTGTGTCCTGGTGTTAAAATTCGTGTAACTGTCAGTGTATGCAGACCAGGAGCTAAAGCTCTTTGTGTGCTGTGTAACGTAGCAGGGGAGCCTTTTGATTTTCTGAGTGGCTTTCTATAGATCCATAGCTGCCTCTTTGCATGATTAATATTATCTTTAGAGTTCTACGAACAGATAAGCTGTTCTGACCCTCAGCAGGATCATCAGACAGATCTTCTTAACAGCTATTATACCGATTTATTTTTTTTTTTAACAGAAAATTCACTCACAATTCTGCATTAACACTGGGATTATTTTCAAGATACAAACACCCTCAGAAGAGCCTTCAAAGTGAATAGACTAATTTTATCTTTGTATCATCAAATATAATCTAGCAATGAGTTTATCTGCTCTGATCATCTTCTCATCAGTTATTATTCCCCTATAGTCATGGTGGGCTCTCATTGACTGGGTGCAGCAGAGACTCATCTATACTATTAAATCTTTGTGGGTATCAAGGGGTTGCATACTTGCTGGATTGCTTTCAAGCTTGGTAACTGTCCAGCAACGATAACTGGATAACTTGTGGGCTTATGAAAACATCTGTATGGTTAATACTTCGGTTAAGTGTGCCTGACTTCTTCTCAAGTACCCATTTAGTGACCTACTTAAGAAATCAATCCTCTTACAAACTATAAATCTATTGCTACAGAATTGGATCTCTGAGTGACTGTTACCATTTCATATGGCTAAAACTTCTGGGGAGGCTTTGAAAAGAAGAAGGAAATGGAGGAGACTTGACTGAAAAGCAGATATTGGGAGGTGTTAGCCCATAGGTCCCTTGATAAATGCCCTATTTTGTAGTAAACTTCTGTCCTCTGAGCTGTGCGAGTCCCATGTCTCAAAGACACAAAAGTGTTCAAGTGTCCTAGAAGCATTTGCTCTGGTTCTGGGACTGGCAAATCAGGGGCACGTCCTCTCTGTGTTGGAAGTTCAAAATTGAAACCTGTTTTTCCTTCTTTGTGAAAGGACACCATACTGTATTTTTGCTGCGGGTCTATCTTTGCTTGGTATTCACATAACAGGATGAGCAAACAGCTTCAAAAGAGATATAATGAAATATTAATTGTTGGTCATTTAGAAAAACTCATTAGCAGGGTCTGTGGTAAGACTAAAGACTTCATCATCTGAACTGACACACACTATAGCTGTTTGTCAGCTTGGAGGTTCAGTGCACCCTTAGCAGCAACAGCTTTAACCAGAGTATTTCGGTCTCTTGAAAGACCCAATAGTAACTCAGACTTAGCTCCATGTCCTGCACCTTGATTTCAGTTTAAAACAGTGGGATTTCCTTCAGCAATGGAAAAAGCATTAACCATGATTATCTGAAGACAAAGTGGATATTGGAGTGGAGTGCTTCATTTACCAGATGATTTCACTGTGGCATACTGTTCTGATACAGCATCCCTCTTACCTAAGTATTTGAGCACTCTATATGTTATTCTAAAAAGAAACCCCCCCAGCGTTGTTCCAGTCAATGAAGTGGGACCATTTTCAGTTGTGTAAATTCTGGGTGTATTTGTGCTTTTTGATGAGCCCATTCTTTCAGGTATATTTGCCTTAGGTATGAACAGATGCACAAGGAGCCATCTGTTTTTTGTCTCCTATAGTTTTATTTGGATGACTTTACCTGGTAACTGCTCTGGTTGAGATAGCATTTGCTGTTTATTTTTCAGCCTAGTGATAATGTACAAAGCATTACTGCCATCCTTATATGTGAGCCTGTTTGTGGTTTCAATCTATAAAGCTGTAGCAGCAATGCATGGCTTGTTCAGATCATAAATTTGCTGCCTGAAAATTCAAGTAGAAATTCCCTACTGATCTAAAATCTGTTGCCAGGAGGTACAGTACTATGAAACAAACCTTACTCTCCTAAAGCACTGCTCTTAGTTCCGTTGTGTGCTCACCCTCCATCACTAGATTGGGTTCCATCTGTAAGGAGTTGGACTCCTGGGTAGGCTAGAAGAGAAGGGGGGTTGTGCGTGCCTTTGTATGTATACGTGTACAGAGGGATGAATGAACTCTTCACATTGCCAAATCACCATCTGCTGACCACTGAAAGGGTTTCTCTTTCTCATCCAACCTATGCTGAAGTTTTCATGTACTGGCAAACTCACAAATAAGCCTCCCATACTCTTCGAAGCTGTGTATATATGGTTAACTGGGGAACTGGTCAGGTCTTTTTAGGGGCATTTTTTTAATGCTACCAGGTTTAATGACTTCATTTATTGTTTCAGCTGTTCCCATTTACTGTTTGTGTTTGTTTGTTATTTCCCTACCAACTGAATTGATTGCTTTTGCTAATTGCTCAAAAATATCTCAAAAAGTCTTAGATTCCCTCTTTGCCAAAATACAGAGCAGGCTCTGAGTTGTACTGCCTCAGCTCACAGTAGTCAGCTGGCATCTTTTTCAGCTGGATTTACTTTCCAGTTCAGTGGGCTACTGAAAGGGAACAGTTTAGGTTCAAGTTCTATGGGCAAATCCAAAGCGTCTTGGAACGACTGTGGCTTCTTTTTTCTCCTCTGACCTTGATCTGGAAGTCCAGATGCATCGTAGTGTGTATAAACTGGTTCAGTGCCTGTTTATCCTGGAAGGCTTTACAAGTACTTGAATATGCCGAAAACACAACTTTCCTCAAGTCCTTTGCCAGTGCAAGTGGGGTCTCTTCCTTCCCTCCTGACTTCTACCTCTTATTCATGCTGTGGCCAGCTACAGCCTGTGCTGGGACTGGTTCAAGGCTGCTGTGGATTGGAATGATCCTGGGTTTTGGAGGGGAAAAAAATCTGCAACATCATTGGTGCTAGATCAGACTAGCTGACTGCTAAAAAACCTCCTGCCCTTTTTGACCATCTTGTGAGACATTCAGTTGAGTTTGACATTGAGCTGAAAAAATGCCAGAGCTTGCACTTTGGCTTACCAGGAATAGCATCTTGAAATTTCTGTGCTTATACTGCAGATCTGAAGCCACTAATCCCTTTTTGACCTAAGGGTCTTGCCAATTTTAGCTTGTTTCTGTTGGGAGGAGAAGTTGACTATGGAGTGAAGTATTTCTCTGGGACAAATCTGTTTAGTTACAAAGCATATGCACTCGGGCCTGCTTGCCTGAGCACAGCTGGGATTAACAACAGGACTTGGAGATCCAGGCCTTCTTCCAGCCGGTCGTCTATTCTAAAACTCTCAACTCTTCTTAGATCATACCACCTCTGTTTACTCTGGATTTCTTTTTGATGTCTCCATTTTTTTCTTTCACTGTTTTTTTTCAGATGCAGAACAAAAACTAAGTACATACCCCTCTGTCATGGCATTTTTTAACCGAACTCCAGTTCGATTTCTGCCTGCAGCCTATTCCCAAGTTTTTCCAGGACTATTTTCTTTTCCCATTTAGGAATTCATTATCATGATAGAACTTAGAGATGAGTTTATGGAAGCAGACTGAATGCATCGCTTCAGCTTGGTGGAATGGTGCATCACTTTTGTTCATCTACCCAAGAAAGGCCTTGCCTCAGGAATACTTGCCCATGAAACTGAGCTGGGGATGACTTACTCTTGCCTGTAAGTTTCTTGGCTACCTTTTAGGGGAAGAAGGTGGAGGGGGGTGTTCTTAACAGGATGGTGTGTAAAAGATTATGTCTCTTAGTAATTAATTTTAAAAGAGAAGACTCTAAAAAGGAATCTGTTTAGTGAGCAAAGGAGACAATGAAGGGCTTAACTATAGGGATGAACAGGAAATATATGTTAGGTCCTCAAATAAGATCAATGGAAGCTGAAAAGAGAAAGAATTCTGAGGCAAAGTTCCACCTTTTCCAGTTTAGTAATGCCATTTTCTTCTAAGTTCATGATCTTTGTATACTGTGAAAAAAAAATCCATTACAATGTTTATTTTACCCAAGAAAGAGGAAATTTTTTTACTCTTCGAGGTAAAAATCCATTAAAATGTTTTTTATCCAAGAAAGATTAATTTTTTCAAGTGTTCAAGGCTGAATAACAAATTTCAGCCAGGCTCACTTAGCATTTTACATACATAGCTATGACCTAGGATGGATGTGTTCAGAAGAAAAGTGATTTTTGATGCAACCCTAAAGTTTTCAAGAATGCTAAATTACTCATAAAAAAAAAAAAAAGGAAAATTAAAAGTAGCATTTTGGGTTTTTTTGTTTGTTTTGGGTTTTTTTCCTTTTTTTTTTTTAGTGGGGGGTGTTTTGTTCATTTACACACATTACTTGAGAACAACTTAGGGTTTTGAATAGGTTCACTGTGACATATCAAAGAAGTGCTAGCTGAGAGGTGCAAAGGAGCAGTGTTTGATGGTCCCTATGATTATCTTTTCCCCTGAATTCTTACTACCAGTCTTCCCCTGATCTCTTATGCTCTTGGTAAACATAATGCCAGTTCTAGTCTGGATAGCAGTATGCTACTGAAAAACCATGTCAGATTGGTTGGCAAAAGCCCTTATTTAAATTTAAAGATTGTGGAGTACCTATTAAAAACTTGGTCTGCCCAGTAAGACCAAGGTGCACAACTTGAACAAAATGCTGCATGGGAAGGCCTTTGAATGAGAATCCTGTGATCCAGAATTCGTGACACACAAACATCGCAAGTACCCGTCCCCTCCTCCTCCTGAGAGATGGTTCAGGCTTTATCATTCCTTCAGACCTTCATGAAAATAACCATAAATACATGCATTTGTCTGACAATCATAAATATGTGACATGTATTGCATACTTTGAAGTCTGTAGAGTTTAGTCCCTAGGAAAAAAAGTAACATACAGAGAGTTTACAGAAGCGTAGGAGCATGGGAAGGAATTTGTGCAGAAAGTGAAATCCCCAACTCTATAAATGTCTGACCATTTAAAACTCGGGGAATCACTGTAAGTGCTTCATACTCCTCAACACACCCATTTTCCTGTGAGATGATCTCTGTAGCCCTTTGTACCCATTATGGCAGATTGCCAGAAAAAGGCATACTTTAGCTGCTCCTCATTAAGAAAACCATCCGAGAAGATTTCCGAGAACGAGACTTTCAGCTGTATTTCTTCTGTACTTTCATTGCCACCAAAGAATCTTCAGTGCAAATATCACCAGGCTTGAAAGCAAGAATGGAAAGCATTGTTTACTGATAATTTGTAAAGTTTTGTGTACATTTTAGAGCGCATTTTCTGTATGGAGAATGTGCACATCTGCCAGCCGAATAAGGGCTCGTGTCTGAGCTGCCAACAGCAATAGACTGCGCATGTATCAGGAAGGGTTTGTCAACTGCTCCCTTCTTTTAATTTGCACGGTTAGTGCTGTGAGGTTTATGCAAGGCAGCTCTCAGGGGAGGGGACTGAAAGTTCTTTGAAGTCCTTTGTGGTGGCTGTCTAATCTGGAGAAGAGGATTACTTTCTTTCTGCCAGAAGCACATGACAGTTTGGTAATTAATGAGCATCATAAAGTTCTCTTTTTCTATTAGATACCCATTAGTAAACCTGGGATGGTTGTCATTTTGGACAAAACCATGCATATCCTGATTTTATCCCAACATCAAAGGGGATCTCCTACTGTCTGATGCTGAATGCTCTAATTGTGTTTGCGTTCGGTGGAGTTGGTGCAGAATGCATCTGAAACAAGTCTTGGCATAAACTGTAGGTCCTGTGATTGGACACACAGCCTGAGCCTTCCCAGAGCTAAGAGCTTAAATGAGTAGTGGGTTTTTCTATTATTTTAAACATACTGCTCTCTTCCTCTTCTGTCTGTCTGTTTATGCTATTTGTTTTCCTTTGAGAATACAGGAATTAACATACTTTCCACATTCATATCACACTGAAAAAGGAAAGCACTGTGTTGGGCTATTTCCCTTTCCCCTTTTGATATAGTATTACAAAAAGTCTTTCTTTAGGATTTAAGAGCATTTCAGGTATTAAAGCTCTCTTGGGTTGTCTTTTTCACATCATTCTGAAAGTACAGAATGGTTTCCTGCTCTTTATATTTGGCTCTTTTATACTGGAACAGTTGAAAAGTCCTAGTCTGTGGACTTTTTCTTTTTGAGAAAATGTCACCCTTTCTTCCAAAGGGTCCGGTTTCTGAATGCAGTGTAGTTTCTTCAACTGCATTTAATCTCCTTTAGAAAGAAGAAGAATGGCTAAACAGCCTGGTTTATATATTCTGAATTTAAGATTTTTTTGAAGGTCAGATGCTCATCCTATACTTGAAATCTATACCAAATACAGACAGGAAAGAACTCAAGGATATGCAGGCACCTTTTCTATAAGTGAGGTTGGAGCAGAAAGCTCCACTGTAATGAAATGTCATGGCTTCAGATGGCCCGTACAGTTGTAAAGCCAAAGCAGGAATACACATGCTTAAGATGCTTTTTGGTTTGTTTTCTCTTTCATTATTTTGTCTTCTTAATTGGATTGTGTCTGTGTTAGATGTGCTATCTGCTGGGGACAGAATTCTTGTTCAGGGTTACTGTGGATGCTGCTGGACACTGTGACTGTTAACTCAGTAGTAGCAAAGAACGTATAATTAACTTTCGCATGTCATGCAGGGAAATAGTCCTGGTGTTCTAACAAAGCAACTGTAAACATCTTCAGTACAAAAATACATAAAATTAAGCCAGCTGGCTTTAGCTAGCCAGAATGTTTAGCATAATCAGAGGCACCCTGCAGTATGAGTGGAGAGGAAACTGGCAAAAATAAGATGTTCTTCCTTTATAGCGAAGCTGGAATAGAGACACCAAAATGCTTCTGAAATGAAAATGTATCTTCTGCACTAAAATCACTGGGAAGATGAAGTTGGGTAACTAGAGTCAGATGAATTGCAACTGGAAAGTAATCTTTTTTTCATATTGTAGCTGAAATATTTAAAATATGATAAAATAAACCCCCTAATTGTTATATTTGTTCTATCTAGGCCCTGGGCTTTCAGTCATGATTTTCTGAGTCATCTTTGCCCTTAGGAGATGAAAGGGATGAGTAATACCATTGAAGATACAAACCCACTTGTAAATATAATCCCTGTATTCTCACATGTTTTAAATTGGACCTGGTCAGGAAATTTATTGCAAAATGACAATCCATATAATTGTTTCACTTGAAACAATTTTTTTTGCATATTAAAAGTGTTGGAGCAGGATATTTGTATTTTTGGAATAGAACACTTTAACCTTGTAAATGAGCATTTTAGCCCATTGTTTAAAATTAGAATACAAACTGTGCTTTGTAATAAAAAAAAAGGACTAAAAATCAGATCAATTTCAACTCAAAAAAAAAAAAATTCAAAGAGATTTTTCCTCTTTCAGAATGATTAAAAGATATTTGTGGAATTTCTCACAAAGCAGAAAAACCTTCTTTTTGCACAGTTCTGATCCCAGCTATACGCTTTGCAAAGGCTTGGCCATTGTAGCAGTTTTAAACTCTTATATCTCTTTGTAACATTTATTTAAAATGAATGCAGGGAATCACATCTGGATTCTTTTAATTGCTAAAGAAAAGTTAGGATGGCTGGGATATTTTGTGGTCCTTGCAAAATCAGTCTCTTTTGCCAGTTTGTACACAAAAAATTCCCATGTTTACTTCTGAGACTGTTCCATTTGTAACTAAATCTAGACACAAACTCCAGGCGCGTTCCACAGAGTAGCCTCTAGCAACCCCTGGCATTGCAGGGCTGGGGCTGGGGCAACCAAAGCCCACCTGGATTTGCATCAGGAGAGGGATGTGAAGGGCGACCAGAAGGGCTGCTGCAAGTGTATCATCAGGGAAAATGTGGGTCTGCTGATGAATGAGGCTGTGGACCTGGTGACAGAGGACACAGGGAAGGCCAAAGTAGTTGCTGTCCTCTTCAGCTTGGTCTTTACTGGTAAAACCAACCTTCAGCAATCTCAGGTTCCTTAGTCCAGTGGGAAAGTCTGAAGCAATGAAGTCTCGCCCTCAGTGGATGAGTGTCAGGTTAGGTAACATTTAAAGCAATTGGATGTACACAAGTCCACAGACCTGATGGGATCCACTCATAAGGGAGCTAGCTGATATCACTGTAAGGCCACTCTCAATTGTCTTCAGAAGGTCATGGCTACTGGGGGACGTTCCTGAGGACTGAAATCAAGCAAAAGTGGCTCATTTTCAAGGAGGACAAAAAGGAGGATCTGAGAAATTATAAGCCAGTCAGGTGCACCTTGATCCCAGGGAAAGTGATGGAGCAAATAATCCTGGAAACCATCTCCAAGCATGCTAAGGACAGAAGATGACTTGGAGTGGTCAGCATTGATTTATGAAGGGGGGAGTAATCCCTGACAAACCTGATAGCCTTCTCTAATGAGAGGTGATGTTGCAGCAGATCTGGTTTATCTTGACTTTAGCGAGACTTTTGACACTGTCTCTCATAACATCCTTACAGACAAACTGACCAAGTGCAGTCTAGATGAGTGGACAGGCAGGTGGAGTGAAAACTGGCTGAACTGCTGGGCTCAGAGGCTTGTGATCAGCAGTATGAAGTCCAGCTGAAGGCGTCTCACCAGTGGTGTACCCAAGAAACCAGTAAAGGAGACAAATACTGTTTAACATTTTCATTAGCGACCAGGATGAGGCTATGGTACCTTTTACGTTATTATTCCCGTTTGACCTGATTTATGATGGATATATTTAAACTCCTAACTATTTGGCAGGTGTCATAATGCTGACTATACATTTCAGTTGTGTGAAAGATTGGATATTAACATACAAGACTTTATAGTAAAGAAAATGTAGAGTTTATAAACAGAAGTTACATTATCCATCTCATTGGTTTGTACGACAGAAAAGAATTTGTGGAGAACCATAGCGTATTCAAGAACAATCCAACAGCAGGGAAGCACTGAAATAGTCTTTTTCCATAGAGATTTATGCTGATTTGTAGAATTTTAAATCCAGTTTTATTAATGCCTTCCCACTCTCAGTAGGAAATACTCAGAACATATGAGGCAAATGTCTTATGAAACAAGATTTCATTTTAATAATGTGGATATTATTGTACAGCTACTCAGACATAAAGAGAATGAATTGTACCTCATGGGTCTCTTGAAATCAGTATGGAGTCTCCAGACCAGCTCAGTGGCTTAGTTGAACTTGGTGCAGGAGTTTTCTACCTCTCCTCCATGGGGACAATACTAATTGCACTTCTTCAGTTGGTCTCACAGTCGTGATCCACTTTATTTTTTGTGGTAGGTAGTTTAAGAAGTGCTGTACTGCATGCTGGTCTCTGACGGTGACCGAAAGCAGAAGCCTGGGGAAGAATATAATAACAGGGTTAATATATCATGATACTTGCACTCAATCATGTCTCAGTCTCTGACAAGTTGTTATTCAAGGAATTCTTGAGTTGTAGATAGCTTCTATGTATTTAGAAACTGCCAGTGGATTTTCCTTATGTTGGTTTGTCCAATCTTTCCTTGAGCCTGTGCAGGCTTAGGGTACTCCCACAGTCTGGTTGGTAGGAATATCAGAGGACTAGAGATGACATAGCTCTTCTTTCATGTATTCTGTCTGCTGGAGGCTGATGGGAATGATTGGCCTGGTTGCTGAACAGTGCCATTTCTGTCTGCAGAGAAGGGCTGATTAGGGCAGACCCTAAAATCAGAGCAGTTAGAAAAGCTTTTATTGATACAGTGGGTTTTGTGCTATTGAAACTTTCCACAGTGACACTCTTACTCCTTGTGGAAACAATAAATACACTTCAAGTGCTTCACAACAGCCCCAGGTACACATACAGCAACTGACTTAACAGACATAGCTTACACACTGCTGCCTTCTGTATGCTGACAAAGGGGTGAGCTCTCAGGCTTTTATATATGCTCACCTGAGCCTCAGCACCTCTCCTTAAGAGACCAGAGGGAAAAGGAACCTTAAGTCTTATACCATGTACAGGGAGTGGAATGCATCTTGCCCAGCTTTAGCTGCTACAGTGTCCTTACTTACCTAGTCCCCTGCTCTGCTCTTACAGCCAAAGGAGGACAATAGCCATTTCATCTGACCTATTGTAAAGATCTATATTCAAATGAGACAAAACATGTCATAATAGGTACTTTTATAATATGATTCACCTCAACTTAATATAGACATATAAAATAGGTTACATGAACTGCCTATTTCTCTCCATTGACTGGAGAGGGAGATTAATTCTACCTAGTATGTTTTCAGGAATTGTTTGTACTCTCTAAAATCTAAATGTGGTTGAATAATAAGAGACTGGGCATGAAGGCTGTGTTAGCCTCAGTGATGTGTCCCACAGACCTAGAACTGCCTTGCAATACTGGGGTTCTGTAGGGAAAGACACTGCAAGAAACTCCCCCAAGTGAGGGCATGGTAATGCTGTGAGGAAGTAGAGGGTGCGTAGTTAATGTGCCAGAGGTCTGTCACTGGCCTGACCTGCTGACGGAACAGAGGCAAAATGGAAAGCCTGCTCTGATGCACCCTGCCTTTGCAGGATGCTGGCAGAAAAGCTGCCTTGGTTAGATGTGGTCTGGCACTAGTTCAGAACCACCATGGCAAAATTCTTGAATGCCAGGAGAAGACTTGGAGGCTTGTTAGTTTTATGTAAATCCCAGAATTCCTGTAGCTTCCGTCATGTATTTGAAAACACACAATGCAAAAGGACACAGAGTGTGGAGCTGAGCAGCAAAGTGGAACTCCATGGGTTATTTTCACTTCATTCAAACTAGCGTGGCTTATCTGAATGCAGTAATTATGTCATTAATGCCATAAGGAAAGTTGCAGAGATACAGGGAAGCGGCCACGTATGCAGCACACACATTACACAATGTGCAGCATGCTGGGTAGATACAAAGTCTTGTAACGCTGACAGTTAATGGTAAAAGGAAATCAAGAGAGACACAAATTGTTCAAATAGTTTATTTGGTCACCTCCTATCGGTCCATCTGCTAGGACTTCAGAAATTTCCTTGCAGGAGTGAAGACGACTTTGGTTTTAAGCTCCTTTAAAGAGAGAGAAAAAAAAAAGTGAATGTTGAAAACAAAGCTGCTTTTCCCAGCAAAGCTTAGAGGTTATAGGTAAACAACAAGAGCCACTTAGATCGAGTTGTTTGTGGTGTGCTTGTTGTACCTATATAGCTGACCTGCGTTAGTGATTTTTTGTTTTCCTTGCAAGGAATTCAGTGCACACAGGGCTTGGTCTGTCTCATCACCTGGAGAGTGTGTATGTGTGTGCATGTGTGTGCACGCTGCTGGGCAGTGCAGAGGCACTTCTGACTTCTGCTGTGTGCCTCCAGCTCCCTAAGTTCATGTCTAAGATGTGTCTGCTGCTGATTCAACCACTTTGATAAGATGCACAAATGCTGAGCGCTGACCAGGACCATCCTTTCTGTGCCCCTTGGATGAAGTTACAGAAAACCTGTAGTTAACAGTCGGGATCTTTTCTGTTTAAGTCTTGTGTAATTCATCATCAAGACTGTCTGGAAGCTACAGGCAGCCAGGGTCTGCTCTGGATCCAGTGGAGCAGAAACACACATACTGAAACGGAGAGTGGCTGTTGTCTTTGCCGCTGCCCCTCACCTTTATCGGTTGCTGTATGCCTGCTGCATCACAAGCTTTGCATCAACACCGTTGTGGAGTATACAGCGAGTATCTGCAGGGAAAATGCTTACTATAGCAACAGAACTTCAGTACACTTTCTGTTTATTTTTTAATAATGAGCAAAACTAACAAAGAAGTGCTGTGCTGGACCAACACACACTGAATTCAAGTTTTTCACATATCACGAGAGTTTTGCAAAGACTGTTACATTGGAAATCAGGCCTTGGGTGTCTAACTCTGTAGCTTCAAATCTTCTGGTTCCAGAGATGGAACCTAAATACAAAATATAGGTGCAGGTGTCCTGATTCTTATGTTCCCTTTCCAAAGCTCACAGCTTTGTCAACATGTGACAGTGTAACTGAGTGAAGAAGTCTTTAGCAGGCCGTAGCTGTAAATAACATGATGACAATCAAGCAACTACTTCTCATTCCTCCACTCCTCCCTGTAGGCTGCCATTTCATCAGAAGTGACTTTACACAAGCAGCGTGCCATGTGGAAGGGCTGACCAGTCTTCTCCTGTTCTCATGCTAGTTAGTTTTCTGGACCCTTTCCCTAGAAAGAAAAGCAACAGCAAGTTACACAAAGAAAAAAAAAATAAAAAATCCATCTCTTGTAGTTTAAAAGAACTCCAACAACCTTGAGCAAGCAGCAGTAGAGTGGCAGAGTTCAGCTGGTTTATCTGACAGTAGCCATTTGCTGTAAAGCAAGACGTGTTTCTTTTGTCTACGTGCAGTAAGCATCCTCTAGAATGGATATGAAAAATAATGGGGAATTGTGTAATTTAATGGTGACCCTCAGTTCCACGCTTTGAACAGACCTGTGTTGTCAGCTGTCAGGAGTGGGGCTCTCTTCAGTCATCAAAGCATTTAGCAGAGTTTACAGTCTGCTGTTTACATTACTGGCCAGTACTTTACTCTCCTGAACACAGTTTAACTATTCCACCATCCCCGTGATGAGTATTCTTTTCGGCAGCAGCAGTCCTCACAGCCTTGGAACATTGTTTTTGGACACAAACATACACAAGTTATTAGAACACAAGATCAAAGGAGGTGTCCCACTGTCTTCCTTTCAATGCTCCCATTGTGTTTGTATGCTGAAGCCTGCTAGAGAGTTAGAACCAGAGAAGGGGGAGAAGGGGGAGAAAACCTTTGTACAAAGGTACTTGTCACTGAGAGAAGCCCATAAAAGATGATGTGAGAAAAGACACCAGGTGGAGTATAAACCACCCTTATTGTTAAGAAATGCAAATAAAAATCCTCTTCTATATTAAAACTTTCTTACTTGTCATTTCTTAGACGCTAAAGGAAAGGTTCTGATTATTGAAGTCATGGCACTACTTTTTACTTTGCTTCGTTTCTTTTTATGTGTAGCACACTGTACATGATGTCGGCAAAAGTTATTTTTCCTCTTTCCCTGAATATTGTTATAGTTGTTAGCAAATTTCATCTCAGCAAAATATACACTAGAAAAAAACTCTCAGAAAACCCACACTTTAAAATATGTCAAGAATTGTATTTTTTATGAAGGACATCCACAGTGTTTTGGATTTGTAAATAAACTGCGAGTTCATTTTATTTGGATAGGAACTGTGTTTTCCTTGGGGAAACTTTGACAGAAAAATTCCTGGTAATTCTGTATGACCTTTGAATTCCTTCTGGTGGATCTGCAGTCAGATTCCATGCAAACAGATTCTAGATCCAATAGCCAGTAAAATCTACAGAAATAGCCAGTTGCTTCTATATTGCTGGGAAAGCCCTGGTCCAGCTTCCTTGGCTGTAGAGATAAACACATGGAGCAAGAGACTTCCACTTGATTTTAGGTATCATCTTTTTTAAATTTTTTCCACCTTCCCACTTTTCTGATGTTCCGAGTCTAGATTATTGAGCTGGCTCTGCAGACTTGAGAAGAAAGTTGCTTGACAAACCAGGTGACAGCAGTTCACAACCACAAAGCGTTTTGAGCTGAGAACTCTTCCAGCTGCACCAAAGCCAAGGCCTTCACTGAAGGCAGTTGCTGATGGGGGCTTTCAGAGTAATAGATACTGAGAACAAAGGTTAAACTGGCAGGAGCCTGTATTATCATCATGGATTCTTCTCTTTTAAGATTTCTTAGATTCATTTCCCTGAATACAATGCAAAGAAGATGTGATGCTACCTGGAAAGGAGTATTTTAATGGAGGCAGCATAAAGACAGCTAGCTGTCTCCCAGTGGTCCTCGTGGGAAGCAGCTCATCTGCTGAATTAGCACTTGTCAGTCAGAACTACCAACCCTTAAACCCAACAGCTGTCTCTGTGGGATGGGTTTTCTTGGCTTTGAAGAGAGGTGAAAGAGAAAACACTTTGACAATGGAAAGTATATCCACTGGAGTATGGAGAGACAGTGTTTTAGTGGGCTGGGACTATGAAGTTTGCCAGGTTTTCCTCCAGCTGATCATCACAGGTTCTCTGAAGAAGGACTGGAAAAATTTCTCATGGTACCTGAGCATGTGCAATACCTGGCACGGTTACATGGAAGGGCAAGTGATGTAGTGAATGTGCTCATTTGTGATAGACATCTTTGTGCTTCACAGACACTGTTTGAACTTGCTGATCAGTCTCTCTCACCCCCTAGGGTCAGGGCAGCTGCTGACATCCTAAAAAGAACCAAAGAAAACCTGTGAAGCAAGTAGGTTTGGAGTTGAAAGGATGCCACAGTGCAGACTCATGCCAAAGCTTTGAGGCAATCAGCCAAGGCTGCAAAGTTGCTAAAGCCAGTAGGTGCTGACGTGCCAGATTGCAAAAATGCCTGAAGCAAAAGTGCTGGAAAAACTGCCAAGACCATAGGTACCAAAGAGAAAGACCAAAAAGCTAAACCAGTGTCTTGTGAGAGGCATCCCATTTGTGTGTGTGTTGGGAGTGAGCGATCAAAGCACTCATATGGTCACCAAAACAAAATGTAGATGTTATTAAAAGGATCAGTCATACCTGCAAGAGCAGGATTGTGACCTGAAATGCATCAGCAGGATACTAATTGGAGCAATTGTTGAAGAGTTATTATTGCTGTGGGCAGTTCTTTGTCGGTGGAGCAAGAGAGGATTGATCGGAAGGTGGCTGAAATGGCGTTTGAGCATGGTTTGTGACCCTCTTTGTGATTTTGAGAGTGAGGAGGTTCAAAATTCTGTATCAGCTGGATCCTGGGAATCTTAAGAGCTTAGATATATTTCAAGTTGTCCCTGACAGTGGTGCTGAGAGCATCAGAAGCATCTTTAGAAACATGCAGCTATAAGTGTTGTTACTTTCACAACTGAGCAGGCTTTTCTTAAAACACTTCTGTACAAAATAGGCATTATTTAATGCAGAGGAGGAGCAGTGCAGCTTGCACTTTTTAGTGCCTCTGTGTGCACAATTTTCTGAGAATGATGTGTTTTTCTCCACTTTGAAAAGCACAGTTCAACACTCACTTCTGTGGAGGTGGGTTAGCATGACTCGTATGGCACTTCCAGGTGGAAAAGAACACCACCATCTGAGACCTTGGGAGGCCAATGCCAGAGTTATTTCCTCTTCAGCTGGACGGGAGCACGACAGGAGAGGGTAAGAAAAGGAAGGGGATAGAGCTGAAGGACTGGAAAGCAGTATCCTACCACTTACCCCATTACACAGACAGGACAATCAGTGTGATTATTTCTTCTGTCATGTGTGTTTGCCCGCCTCCCTCTGCTCCTCTGTGTAGGAAAAAGCAGCCCTTGGAGGGAGTGCATCGCTGCTGTCCTTCCTCGGGTGCCAAGCACAGCCCCCCTCTGCCGTGGGGGTCAGTGGCTCTGGTACGTGGCTTGTGTGCTGTGCAGGGCTGGGCCTTCTCCAGCGGCCTTATGGACTTTCTGAGTGTGGCAGCAAAGCCTGCATAATGGGGAGGTGAATCCCATCAGCTCCTGTGTTTGCTGTGAAAGGCTACAGCTGCAGGTCCCTGTCTTGTGTGAGCTCTGACTCCATTTACCATTCTAAAGCCAGGTACACCATTAGTGCAGTATTTTTACCCTGGCCCCTAAACAACTGGTTTGGGGGCACTTGCTTTCACGCGGCCTTCTACCATGTTTGGTTATCTTTGGGTACATGTGGAATCTGAAATTTTATAATGCTGGTTTACTTTACCATATGCTAGGCTAGCATTTATTTTTGCCTGCTCTTCTGTAGCTAATATGCAAATGCAGAGTCAAAGTAGATGTGTTGTTTTGGCTGCTATCATTGCATAGAAGTACTCCACTCTTTGTCAGGACACAGGAACAACCATCACAGGTACACACGGGCGTCTCAAATCTAACTGATGATGTAACTCTTGCTTTTGCAAGTACTGACATTAATTTTACTAACTGTTGAATATAGAAACTTAATCCCCAGAGTGGTCTTATTCACTTGTTCCTTGGCTAGGATACATTTATTTCCTATCATCAACTAGTTTATAGCATAATAAGGTTCAAAAGGGTTTTCCACCCTCTGAAAATGTAGAGCGTAGTCAGCACTAATGAAAGGGCAATGAATAATATGCTACGTCACGGCTTTCGAACTTTCAGAATTCCACTGGGGTCACTGGGTTGAATTAGAGACCCTTTAATCATTAGCACAGTTTTATGAATGGTGTACTTTACTCTGATATTTTACTAGACGTCACTACTTAACACACTTCTGGCTCCATAGAAGGAAAAACAAAAGGCTTTGTGTGCCTCGAGGTTCCTGTAGTTTTGAGGATCATAATTCTACTGAGTCAAATCCTAAGGTCCCTGTTAAGTTGTTATACCATGCTAAATCCTCCTGAAATCAACTGGAATTTGTCTGAGCAAATAAGAATATCAAGATTTGGCCCTTTAAGAGGAGCTAAAACTTTCTCCCAGGCGGAAGAAGAAATAGTTGCAGTTGTGGTTCCTACTCAGCGTAATGTAACCAGCTGGGATCTCTGTTACTGCGCCCAAGCACTGGAATTATCAATCCCATTGTATGCTGAGTCAGTTACTGACACTTGGGATTCTTTTGTCAGATTTGTTCTCCTGTGAACACCTTGGGTACGTCATTGCCTGTAACTCAAAAGGGCTTGCTTTAAACTCTAACAAATGGTGCATATGTGAAAGCAGTACTGCACAACAGCACGTCCCCTCGTCTCCGAAACTGGCACACGAGTGGACCTCTGTGATCTGCTGGGAAAGCAAGGCCTTCTTCCCCCAGCTGCTTGTTCAGACCTGCTGAACTCATGACATTTCTATGGCCTCGTATTGCTCCCAAGAGCTGAATGATGGGAGCACTGTTTCACAAAGTAGATTAATAAATCCATACTATCTGGGGGGGCACTTCCACCAAGAAGGTGTTCTCCATCTCTCATAAACAGTGAAGATAAGCACTATCCCAAAGCAGAAATTTTCTGATGAAGTTTGACAAGGGTGCTTGAGTACATGACAAGCTGGGGAGAAAATAAAACTGGTATTGAAGTTTGGAATTTATTATTACGCTTCAGAGAATTTTTACAAGTTTTCACAGTCTAGGTGAGGCTTATGCCCCAAGGAGTCTGCTTCATCTAAATCACTTTCTTCCCCTCTTTCTCCTCCCCAAAACAAGAGGCAATGTTCAAAGGAACAAATATGTCACTTTAAATACACAACATAAAAAATGGGCCAAATAAATTATTAAAATACATAAAAAAGATTCAGAAAGATGCATGTTATTAGCTATTTGACAAGCAATTGATGCTGTTGCAATGGCTGCGTTTCACAAGTGTTTTCTTTGCTAGACAGATAAATAGTTGAAATAATGTGAGAGATGACTTTGCAGCCATCCAAAGAACAATTTGGCTTTAAATGGTTCATTTAATGGCTTTCCACTGGCTGTGCTGCTCAGTTCTTTCAAACCAGACCTTCACCACATCCATGTGCTTTGGAATTCCTTCTAAAAATGAGTTCCAAGCCTGACCCTCCTCTCCCCGTCCCAATTCCCTGCAGAAGTGTTACTACATATGCTTTGAATCTTTTTTTCAGATGAGCTCCCAAGTCTAAGTCCTTCCTCCCTGCGCTTGAAACGTATGGATTTGAAAGCACAGATGTGGCCTTGAAGTTTTTGGACCAGGCCCATCTGGGTCAATCCCTACATAGTTTGACTAGTAGTTTCTTGAGTAAAATTCTCAGAAGCCTTCGTTTTTTCTTGTGCTGAATCTACTATGCACTCCCTTTTATCTCTTCTAGTTGAACTACAGGGATCTCAAGGGAGATGTGATTTTCATAAACAGAAAAATAATGACCAGCCAGAGGAAGGAAACAAATTTTTAATGACTGTGAGAATTGTCTTTATGAAACAGCAAGTTTCCTTTTAGGTTATTCTATGTGTGAAAAATAAACCATTCATAAACTGGAGAAGAGGGAAAGATTATTTGAAAATCCCATCTACTCAATAATTTAAAAAAGCTGAGGGAGACTTTGTTCTCCTGCTGCTAGCATTTTGAATCACTGAGAAATGGTTCTGCAGCTGACCCTGGAAAATGCATTTTTAACATTAACGGTGACTTCAGTAGAACCACTTGTGTGCACAAAGATGACCGTGAAAAACAGTTTGCAGGACTAAGTCAATAGAACAACTGCTTTTCCAGACACGCTGGCTTCCTTCGCGACCCAGACACCGCTAACTAGGGACAGACGGGGTTCCAGAACGCTTCAGCACCGCACCCGAGCACCAGGGGCGGTGGAAGGCGGTTTGCGAGCATCACCAAAGGCGTGCGGGGTTGTCCAGTGTCTGGACCCCTCCCGCACCCCTGACGGGGCGGCCGAGCGGCAGATGCCGAGTCGCCGCCGGGAGGGAGACCCGTCGGCCCGTGGGGAAAAGCTGCTTCTCCGCGAGTAAAGGGGGCAGGCGGCAGAGCGGCANTCATGTTCTCCGGTGGGTGAAGTAAGGTCTTTTGTAACCGCCTCTGTCTTTGGGAAAGAGAGGAGAGAGGAGGAAGACTGGAGCGGCGAGGGGGACGTCGGACTGTGCTGTAGCAGAGGAGCTGAGATTTGATCTCGCTTGCGCGTTCGCAGGGAGAAGCGGAGCACATGGATTTCTAAACACGCTGGGATTTTATATATCTACAAAAATACCGAGCGAACCTGACCCTACTGAAACAGTCAAATGAATCGTAATTGCAGATCAATGCAGAGAGATGGGGAAACTTCACTCGAAACATGGTTAGTTCCTTTCACTTGCTACTCCCTTAGCCCCTTCCCCTTATTCGGATTTTACTCGGTTTGTCGCTGTGATTTTATACTGGTGTCTAATGATCTTCCTTTATTATTTCCCCCACACACTCTCCTCCGGATCTGCCTAGCTGCCGTTTGTAAACCCAGAGAAAGTCCAGAAGGTAGGGATGGCTCCTTACTGCTAGTAACTTTGAACGCCTTCCTCCGCTCCGGGTGGCTGCCCTCACCCCCTGCCCTCTCCGCGCAACTTTCCACCGCGGGCTGCGTGCCCGGCCCCGGCCCCGGCTCCGGCCGCGGGGAT
>VWZY01002909.1:239705-299349 GCA_013399075.1 Chloroceryle aenea
GAAGCAGAAATACTCCGGGGGCAGCAGCAGCGGAGGCAGCAGCTCGGGACTCCAGCAAGGCTGCCAGCACCGGGCTGTTTGCAGGCTCTCCAGCGCCAGGGTATGTCAGCTTCCTCGCTGCCCCCAACCCCCCCGGCCATGCTTTTTGAAACCAAAAGCTCTTTCTACATCCCTCTCTCTCTCCCAGGGGTCGGTTGTGCAAAGGAAGGGTTTTCTTTGCCCTAATGCTGCTGCAAGGGACTGCCCCGTGGGTGGTTTCCTTCAGTCCTTTGATGAAGTTAGGAGCTGCAGAACAAACTTGGTGCTGGTACAAAAGCCAGAGCAGTAAGGGGACCTGTCCGCTAGCGTCTGGGCAGCGCGATTAGAACGAAACCCTTCACAAACAGGGACAAACAGAGAATCTCTGGGAAGAGGCCAGGACCCTGCCAGTGTGTGCAAGCTTGTGAACCCGGATTGGTGCACAAGTTTGTCTGTGACATTTTGGCAGAGGAATTCAGGAAAGAAGTCCCCGAAGACTCTATTGTTATTTATTTGCTCTTTGGTAATAATGTGTGGCTGCCTTTCTCCCCAAGAGTTACTGCATATGTCACTTGTCCTGGCTGTTACCACACTGGTCACTTGCACCCCTTCTTCTTCCTCCAGTCTTCCAGTGTAAAGCTGGGCTGGTTTAAGTAGTGGGGTTTTTTTTGTGTGGGGTGGATGGTGTTTTGTTTTTTTTTTTTTTTTATTGTCTCTTTAAAAAAAAAAGGCATGATGGGAGGTAAACAAACTTAACAATTCAAGATATAGTCCTCATAGTGTTTCAGGGTATGATCCAGAGCTTACTGATGTTTACTGAAAGACTCCCATTGACTTCTGTGAGCTTTGGATCAAGCCCCAAAAGCTTCATCAGTGGAAAAGTAACCTGAGAGATGGGGAGATTGGAATCTCTGCTTCCCAGCAAGGAATGTGGCTCTGAAAGCACAAACAGAGCAGGGCCACCAAACCTCCTGCAGTGTCTTGGTTTTGTAACCCACCAGTTTTATTGTCAGAAGCCTGGACTTCTTGTGTCTTAGAAAAAAATAACTTGCAAGTGGAGAATACTTTATTTTAGGTGGGGTATAAAGTGTGTAGAAGAGGTGTAGTATGGGAAAAGCTAATGATGACTTTTTAGATTCCACCAGTGTTGTATTTACAGGGGGTAGACTGTTTGGGAGTCAGTAGGAGTAAAGTGAAGGGGGTGAGATACTGATGCGTTTGTAACTGATGAATGTAATTGCTTCACCTTCAACTTGCAGGTATGGTTGGTTGAAGTGGTTTTTATTGTGCTTTACTTGGTGATGATGTGTCCAAAGAAAGAAGCTCCCATTAGTAATGGTGCATACATGTGGGATACAGATGTAAAGAGCAAAAGCGTATGCTTCTAATTATTTTTCATTATCCCCTTATTTCTGAGTCAAGCTTTTTAGGTATGTTCTACCTTTCATATATATATTTTCTAGGAGAGAAGTTCAACTCACCAAACTAATCCTAGGTTCAAAAAAAGAACAAAAACTCTGACCTTAGCTTTGTGAAATGTGTTTTCTTCCACAAAGACAGTTTGTTTTCTGAAAAAAAACTCCAACCTTTTGTGAAGGATTCTTTGCTATTCACAGAGCTCTTAGTTTTCAGTTCCTTGAGGTCTGCTCAGCTGGAATGACAGTAGAACAGTATTCCTGTTCTTACTCAAGGTGTCCTCCTCATGATAGCTCAGCAATTAATTAAAGCCATTAATTAAAATTTACTCTACAGTTTTGGTACATTATAAAGCTGTAAATAGGTTTAAGTATGTTTAAAAAGAGCGTTCCCATGAGGCTTTTTAGTGTCATCCTGACAGAGTGGTTTCTGAATGTTTGAAAATATTCAGTTTATTGCCTAATACATTTGGTAGTCTTTGTATGCGTCTATAGCCTGCTAATTGGTTTAGTATAATTGTCATCTTCTCACAGCACACTGTGACAGCTACATTAAAGGGCCTTTAAAATAGGAAGTTTTGGTAATATGGAAGGATGCATTCCTAATCCTACATTGTACACATGGCACATCTGGTTCCAGTTGTTCTGACAAGGATTATGGAGTCACACCTATTGACTCCGTAATTGAGATTGCATGACTCTTTCTCTTCTGAGATCTCTTTGATCTCTTGTATAATTATACCAAGATACGAAGTGAATCGTAGCCTAAACTCTTGGTTCTTTGTTCACCTCAAGATACAGAAATACTGGTTGCTTCTACTAATGGTTAGTTACATGAGATTGTGTGGGGCAGTGGTGTGTTCCCTGGTAATGTAGTACTGTGGCACTTGAGTTGACCAAGGGCTTTTCTCTTACTGCTTCAAAATCCCTTCAAAATGTTCGATTAGCTAACAAAGCTCTGTGGAATGGAACAGTTGTCACAGCTGAAACTTTGGCTTCTCATTAAAACATATTTTTTTCTCCTAATTGCTGCATTTGTGACTTATGGCAGAGTTAGATCAAACACTGTTGAAAATATCTGCATTCAGAGAAACATCCAGTTGAGTTTAAAATAAAAAAAAAAACCAGTCCCAGAAATAATTTTCCTCATAGGAATCCTTAACCAGAATGTTGATGTCGGTTTCATTAGTATGTAGGGCCCTATCTGCTGTAACCCCGTGTATTTCCAAAGACCTTCCAAGTCTGAAACTTCAAAGATTGGAATCATTTTGCTTAAAACTTGAATGGAATAGTGAGCTTTGACTTGCATTGCACTTTTTAAGCCAAAGCTCCTGTCTTGGTTGTAGTTGGAAGGCCGTTTTCCTCAGGAACGGAGACAGTGAATTGTTTTGCTAAAGTTAGTCATCCAAGGGAGATGACCCTGAATTTCAGGGGGATTCCTGTAGCATTTTCCAGGATGAATGGGTGACTAATACAGAAAAGCAATAACATTTCATTTGTGCTCCTCTAGAATGATTGAATTTACAGTAGTTGTGGGTGGGAGGTCTGTGTCAGTTTGACACAAGGAGGGTTCAAGAATACACCGCCTTTTCTCTTCCTGAACTCAAGTTTTGAGAGTTCCTTGGCTGGAGCAGATTTCCCTCAGCTGACCTGTTGTCCACGTCATGTCCCATCCATCCCTTTCTCCCCTCTCCAGTTCCCTGGAGGAACAGTAACCCGTGTCCAGCCGTTGCCAAGTGCAGCAGTCATCCGAGGAAGATCTCGCAGTAAATTGTTGGGTGAAGGCGCGAAGCCGGGGGAAGGGGAGCGTTTCTGAAATACGCACAAGTGTCTGCTCTGAGCGAGGAGCTGTGATCTCATTAAACCATTGCCACTCGCCCAGCAGGGGCTGCTCTGCTCTAAACGTTTTAATTACTTTGGAGGCTGAGGGCTGGGCTGCAGCCTTCCACATCATGCTAGTATTAAACAAAAAAAGGAATTCTGTTGCATCCAGGACAAGTATGAGGTCCAGAGTCCTGTTGTAGTTGCAAAGCTCATTGAAATCACTGGACCAGTCACACAGATGTAAATCTGTTAGTGACACTGCTGCTGCTACTTTATGAACAAGTTAACTTGTGCCCAGAAAGGTTTTCTGACACTGTGGATTGTCCTGTATCGTTCTTAAGTTTAAATTTATTCAGTATGTTTACTTTTACAAATGATGTTTGAAGACCAACATTGTTTGCAAATACTCATGTATTTATTTATTTATTTAACTGAGAAGTGGCTCCATGCTGGAGGGAGAAGTGTTAAGTATGACACTTGCTTAGTTCAATTTACTTTTGTCTTCAAGCCATAAGAAATGTTACTAGTTTCATTGAGAGCTGTGCTTGGGATTGGAAAAACCCTCATATTTTAAACTAAATTTCAAAATAGCTCACAGTGAGCCAAATTGTAAGTAAATCATTTTAGGTAAAATAGAAAAGACTTTAGCTTACCACTCCTGCTGGGCTCCTTGGTGCTAGTGATCCTCATGTTCAGCCCTAATTGATATTAATTAGAGTTGAGTATCTGGTCTGTAATAATACAGTATGAAACACTGAGGCACATCACTGCTTCAGAGGTGGGACTTGTTCTCCATTTGTTCTGTGCCTGTAACTGCCAGTGACATTAATGGGCATTCCGTGCATGGCTGAGAGGAGACTACATCAGTGTCAACTTCACTGTTCCTCTAGAATGATCCTTCTTAAACAAAATAAAAAAAAAAAGCCCCTCCTAATCTCCTGCCGTTGAACAGCACATGTGTGTGCACACGTACAAAAATCCAGCGCCTCATGGAAGACACAGCTGGGGAGGTCATTCATCCAACAGGAAAACAGTCAACAGAAAGAGCCTCTTTAGTGTTATGTATATACCATGGCTTAAAGGCTGCTGAAATGGAAGGTGTAATTGTAGTGCTACTTTGGGGTCGTCTCATGGGTAGAATGACATTTGAAAGGCTGCCTTCTTACTGATGTGGTAACAAGAGCGATTAAAATTGGGTGCTATCTTGCACGACTGCTTGAAGTGATTCTTGTAAACTAATATTTTCAAGTATGTTAATGTCAGTATTGTACAGATAATCATTTGTATTGACTCCGAGGATTAAAAGAAACAACAGACTCAGAAGTGCTAGCTATTAGTATGACTAAAAAAAAGATTTATACACAAAATACTGTGTGGCAATTTTATTTTAAATGCCATAAACTTTGCACTGAAAGAGAGAGAAGCAGAACCTTACTTAGTGTTGAAACTTTGTCCCAACAAACCAAGGTAATTTAATTAGTGGTGCACATAGTATATCTTGACAGCTCTGGTTTGGGAAAATTATAATATGAATATTAACAATCAAAGAGCCTCTGAAAGTATTAGTGCCATGGTGATGAGATTAGTGAATTGGCCAATACTGGAGCAGAAAGCTGGATTCCAAGGGAATTATCCTTGAATGATACCAGTTGGTGCAATTAAAAGCCACAATTCAGTTGCCATATGGAAAGTGTTAGGCATCCTTACATGGTTTCAAAGCTATGTGCTGGAGGTTAAATTGACATATGAAGAAAAGCATAAATTAAATATTTTGTGTTATGAAATTAGAAGTTGACTTTGCTTGAGCCATATGGAGGAGGTGGATGGAAGACAGTCTGTATTTCATCAGGACTTGTTTTATAGGTGTTTCAGATTTAATGTGGTGCACTTTTAATTTGGGATGTTGATTGGAAAGCGGTCTGGCTGGTGAAATTTCTTCAAGCAATCTCATTAAAGTAACTATTTTTTTGGGTTGGTTGTGTTTTGGGTTTTTTTTGTTTGTTTTTTGTTTGGTTGGTTGGTTTGTTGAGGTCTAACAACCCTCTTTCTCCTACCCCCTCTAAAGTTGAGGTTGATTTTAGGAAGAAGGAAGCGTGTTCCATGTAGTAGCTGGATAAAGTCCTCATCTAAGTGATACAAGTTATGTCTCTTGAGCTACTGATGGTCCCTCTTGGCTTAGTAAAACCCTAATTCCTCTGAATGAGAAGGCCTCAGTTATGGAGTACATTTTCATCTGCAAATTGGGATGAAAAGTAACAACACTATGTTATATTCTATAATGACTTAAATGTAAATAATGTAGTCCAGACTTCACACTAAAACTTTGGTCATAACAAAAATAGGAAATTTGTAGCACATGACTGTTGACATATGGGAGTGTTCTTTACAGCAGCATTCATTAACAGAAGGGTTTTCTGTAGGTTTTGTGAGATCTGCAATAAGACCCAGGAGGAGCTCAGCAAGTGGCTATTTGTAGGCACCCTTCAGAAGATCTTAGTTGACTTTTATGGTTCCTTTTGAATTGGGTTATGAACAGAGGAAAGAGAAGTCTCTGGAGTACTCAAACTTTGTAAGAGTTAGTTTTTCCAAAGTTGGAGAAATAATTGCTTGGTGATGATATTTAAATCAAAATGGAACATTGCTCCCCGTGCTGCAGATGTTGGCCTTTATAGAAATCCTTGTGGATGGGTTTTGCTTCATGAATGTCAGCATCAAAACCTGGCTGGAAAGTAAATGGTAGATATTGAAAGGTACAAAATACTTGCAGTATTTTTTTGCAAGTAAGCCACATTTCTAGTTAATATACTAGTTACTCTGAATACTTGGGAGTTTTCAGACTGTGTGGTATTTATAGATACCTTTTAATGGAAAATGAGGTATAGTTTTAGTTCAAAAATTAATGTGAAGAAATGGTCAAATAGACTTTCTCTGTGAATTTATTTAGCCATATCTGCCAACGTTGGCAGCAAAACTAAGCTTGTATTTACTCCTGCAGAGTAACTACAGCTATGGGAGACTGAGTTGGACTGTATTCCATTCAAGAATTATGAACCAGGTTCCAAATGCAAAATCTTCATTGTGTCTGATTTCTGAGCCAGCAAAGCGTGTTTATGTTGGAATATCTCATGACATTTGTCTTGCAGCGGTGGAACACCAGTGGTGTTAGCTGTGGTGAAAGGACTGTGCTGGCGCAGATATTTTTACTACTGCGTAATCTGAGAGAGGGGGAATGACTTGTGTAGGTTCAACTCTTGCTATCCTGGTCTCCCTGCAAGGGGTACAGCTGTACAGTGTATTTGCTTTTTGTAAACTTCTGGATCTGTTGTCGTCGGAGCGTGTGGCACGTGTGTCATCTTGTCATTTGCAGAATAGAGGTGACACTTCCGATCACGTGAGACATCCATTTTTGAGTTGAAAGTCCTGTGTAGTTATTGTCTTCTGGATAGACTGCTGTGATGTTACTGCATGTCCACCCTTTCGTAAGGACCAGCCCGTTGGCTTGCCATGGGAGCTGGTGTTTCAACAGGCTTGTATCTGCAAGGGTTCAGCCAGATTGCTTAATGCCAGCATGTGTGCGTCTCACATGAGGAGATAATGCACCCATCTTACTGGAGAAACACTTCTGGTTTAGGCATTCGGGATCTCATTGTTTGAGGAGGAGAACAATGTGGTCTCTTGTTGGGAGGTCCTCTAACAGCTGTGAAATTGAGTACTACTGGTTTTGTTTGTGTGGTGTGGCCTATTGTATATTATAGGGCGGTAAAGGATCCTATTGTTTTAGTCTATAAAACTTTTGGTGGAGTAAATCCTTTTGCTTCCCAGAAGACCAGACAGTGGCCAGAGGAGGCTGAAACGTCATCAGTGTCTGAGAAGCTCCTCAATGGCCAAGAAGAGCCCTGTAAAAATACACTTAAAAGATTCCACCGCACCAACCCTCGGGAGGGACGGCAGAATACCCTGTGGTTCCCTGGTTCAAACCGAGGTCCCTGCCAAACTTACATGAGGAGGAGTTGTTCCTTAAATCTGAAGCCATTGTTAGTAAAATTTAACACTTGTAAACAAGACTTATCAGGCAAGCAGCTTTTCTGCTTTTATTAAAGCTCTGGTAGTTTGATAATCTTCTCCAATAACCCTTCTCGATCTGAAAATTCAGTGGAACTCAGAAACTTACTGAGCTGACTTGCTCATATCGCATGTCTTGCTTATACCTTGAGAAGTGCCATCTTCCAGCTTTGCTTTTGGTTTTAGTGAGTTTGCATTGAAATTCGGGCTCAGTGGCACTGATCCCTTGTATCATTCGCAATCAGAATCCCTGGAGAATGTGAGATCCTCCCTTGAAATACGGGAGGAGATCAGTTGTGTTTTGAGCAAGATTTGCAGCAGTGAACTTTTAAAGTGCCTGCCGGGAATTTTCAGCCATGTATCCTTGGTCTTCAAAATAACAAATGCAGGCAGTGTCTCTGTTTCTTTAGCTCAGAGGTGGATTGGCATGTGGTCAGAACAGTCTGTGCACTGTCCATCCAGAGAAATGCTTTGTGTTTTGCGATTAGGGTGGAATTTAATGCATTTGGGGGCATTACCGTGGCAGCTTTAAAAGGATTAAGTATATCGAGGCTCCTATTAAAGTATAACATTGTGATTCAAAATCTGTGAAAGAAAATCATGCATGGGTGTTTGATCTTGGGGTGCAGCCACACATGCTGTGAGGCATAAAATAAGGGGATAGACTCAGTAGGGAAGTGACAGAACAAAGTACTGTCTTGCAGGAGAAATGGGATTTGGGAGCAGCCTCGGATCTTTTGATCCATACTCTGATGCGAATGATGAGTGGTACCAAGGTGACAGATTTGTCTTGGGGGAGGAAGGAGAATGGTGGGTAGTGTGTCACATTGCCCTCGGAGGTAGTTTGCTGTCTGATTCCCCAGAGATTTGATGGTGGTAGATAAGGACTAAACTGCTTCTTGTTGTCCTATTGTAAAAATCTTTTATGATTCCAGGAGGGTTAGTTTCAGGAGAGTTGGGTAAAGAAGGTAGTAGCTATAAAGCTAAGCCTTATGTGTTAAAGGCATATAGAGAACAAATGCCTGTTTGGGGGAGTGGGAATTTTCTCTGAGCATAGAGTGGCCCAGTCCTGAGCTTACAGAATAACAAGCAGTCTCTGTATTGCATAAGATGCTGCGGTTAAGCCTGTATCAGTATTTCTGTAATAAACTGCTCTTTTTGAAACAATAAATAATAATTCTGCTTGTGAACTTTCCAAGTCTCTCTCTGTTCACATAGTGTACGTGTGTATAAACTACAGCCACTCATTCCCCTATAAAGAGAGAACATCACAGTCTAGCAAACAGAGTATCTGTCATTCCAGCTGAGCAAAGGTCTAAGGCAATAACCCAAAATATCCTGGAAGAAATTCTAAAAAGCATTGAAGAAATCAATCGTCTGATCCTAGAGGAAGGTCTTTGATGTAATCCTGGTAAGTTTATACTGGGAGCCTGCCTATTTCTTTATGGTCAGCCTTAGACTTTCTATATGAAAAGTGGATCAAATAATTTCATATGCTCCTGCTTTAAAAAAAGAAGATGGTTGATAGTTTTCTAAAGTGTATGTACTGTTTAAATGTAGATTGTGGCTTTTAGCCGAAGCCCAGGTGGGGAGGAAAGGCTTTTCAAAACAAGTACTTACAGGAAAATAAATAATACTTTGATATTTTTCCCATGGAAAAACTGTGCCTCGTTTAGCCATCCCGAATATTTAACTTTATTTTGACGATAAACTTCAGAGGTTATCTCAGTTAAAGCCATTTTTATTTATGCAAAGCTTATGTGCAAGATCTTGTTCCTGATGGGGATATATATGTAAAAGGAGTTTTTCAGAATACCATAAATAAATTACTTTTAAAGGTATATTTTTAACTAACTCAGTGCAGTTAGGTAAGCCTGGTTTTATCATGTTGAGAAATTCTGCAGTGTTTCTCTGGTGTGTTTTGCTGCGAAAGCTTTGCTGTAATTGAGGGGGAAACTTCTTACTGCTGTAAGTGGTTTTGTATCAGGTTCTCTGCCACATCAGTGGAAGACTAGGGAAGGTTCAAGTGGCGGGACTAATAAGTCTTTTCTCTGGCAGCTACATTGCTGGTGGAATAGCAATGTATTTTCCCCTGCAGATGTAGTTTATCTGATCATTTTATGACAGGTTCACAAAAGTTTTTCCCAGTTGCACTGCCACTTAAATTCCCATTTGCAATTAGCAATGTAATTTTCCAGATAGGTTTAAAAAACATGTTTTGAGAGTGGCTATTCCCACAGCACTGCTTAATACCCATTAAAATACCACATTTTTATTGTAAGAAGGTGTTTTTTATCTAATTAGGTTGGTTAAAGTAGTGCACCACAGTCACAATCTCTTTTTTTTTTTTTCCTTTTCTTTTCTTTTTTTCCTTCTACTCTAAGGCTGGTTTTAATCATTTATTTATGACCAATAGGAAGCACACAAAATCTTTAACTCTGGACTAATGCACAGCATAAAGGAGTAAATGAGATCTCTTCCTGCCTAGGCTATTGTACAGGGCTTTTCTTTGAAAGGCAGTAGCTCTTGGATTAAATGTGGTGATGTGTAACAGAAAAAAAACAAAACAAAACCCCAGCATTTGGAAAGGAAGCATTGTATTCATTGGTGCTACATAGACTTCATTGGAATTTGGTCATCAACCTTACCTTGGCACTCTTTTCCACATCTGCTGCTTGATTTCTTTCTGTTTGATGTAATTTAGGGTGAAAAAAAAAAAGAAAAGAAGAATGAAATAAATTTTTGTGAGAACTATGTGATGAAAGACATGTTGAAGTAGCTCTGTGTCCTTGGACAGTTGTTGTTACTCAGGAGGGACTAACTCGACTGCAGCATGCTGGTGTTGCCCATGTTTAGTGAACATAAATGTGCTGTTTAAACACAGAGAAAAATCTCTGCTATAACAATTGATCCTTAGTCTATGGCCACCTCTGATTTTCCCCATTTTGGAAAGAGAGAACCAAAGACACTGCAGTGGGAGGCCCCTCGATTTGCCAGTAAATGAGTAGCAGACAATGGGTAATGTCCTGTGGGAGTGGCAAAAAGGCTGAGAGGTCCCTTCCCAGCTCTGCAACAGTAATCTGGCCCTCCTCCCTCGTGTGTTTCTGATGGCAGCACTGACAGGCTTGGTCGCACCACCACTGAAGAAAGTAGGAAAGCTTGTCAAGCACAAAAGAGCAGAATGGTTAGGCAAGAAACATGCTAATGTCATGCGTTTAGGGGTGTATTTTAAGTGAGGAAAGAGTGCTGGCCTACTGTCCAGTCAGAGTGTCTCCTCACAGCAGCAGGAGCGCTCTCCAAAGACAGGGTGAGGCTTCCTCCTCTTTCCACGCTCCCAAGAGCCATGGTGTCCAGTCACAATCTGCTGTTACTGCCTATTAGTTCTGATACCCAGTGGTATCAGGAGTGGATAATCCGTTCTTCCTTCCGATAGAAAAATGTGCAGGACTCTTTTCTGAGAGGCACACCAGTCTGCGAGACTTGCCAGATGGGGGGTAGGATTTGGCTTTAGATTGTGTTGGCACAGTTTGCTGATGCCAGTGGGCTGGGTGCTAATAGCTGACAGCAGAACTGGGCGGAGGGAAGTTAACTCAGCTGAAAAAGCAATCTTCTGATGTTCAGTCTCATCTGTCTGTAAATGGGGTGGGGAAAAAAGTGTGTGTTACCTGGAGTTAGCCATCTACAGCCAAGAATCTTTCTCCTGACGATGATGGTGACTCACAGTGAGTATTTTGTGTCGTAGCCGGCTGCACGCCAAACTGTACTGTAAGTTCTGTGCAGCGCTGGTTTGCCACAGCCCTTCTTGTAGGGTGATGCCTTCCCGCTGTGGCAGTGCTGCTTTGTCCAGGTGAAGAGCTCACTCTTCTGTTGACCAAGTTCTGCTTCCGGCAGGGTTTACCCAAACTTCACGTGCCTGTTTGAATCGTCCGCCCGTGTTGTCCAGAGGGTGAAACGGGACAGGTTTTGCCACACAGCTTTTTGGACTGTATGCTATTGATAGGACAGGCTTTGGAGAGAGTGATCTTTGTGGACTAGAAAGGGTTACGTTGTTGAAGTTACACAGGCGCCAATCCACTGGCACACCGCAGGTGATCTCGGAGTGAATGTTGTTTAAAGCGCCTGTCCCACGGTTTCACAAATGTGCTCTGACCAGAGGATGTTTTTCTAACTTCAAAGGGCTTCTCGGGCTGGCTCGGTGCCTCGCAGACTGAGTCCACAATTCCTCTCTGCTCGTGATGTGTTCTAACCATGTGTGATTTTTTTGGTATGTGATGTTTTCTTAAAGTGGCATTGACCTGTGTTCAAGTGAAACACGCTCTTAAGCTTGTAAACACAAACTTGTCGTGTGGGCAGTTTTCATCTTAACCTGCTGCGTGTATTTTTTTTAAGAGCAAGAATAGACATCAAAAAGGGGAGTAATTTATAGGCAAAGAAGAAAAAAAAAGAAATAAACTTGAAGCAGCCTTTTGAGTTGCACCTTCCAGAGGATTTTCCTTGAAGATCAAAGTGTGGGTCCTTTTGCTGGCTGTAAGGAGAAGAGTTTATTTCCAGTTTGGCACTGGGAGTGTTACAGTGGGTTACTTTGTCTCTGCACAAGGGGTGCGGAGCAAAAAGGAGTGGAGACTGGAAAGAACCTAGGAAGCTTATCAGTGACCTGAATATTTTCTATTTATTTATTTTTTATCTTTTCCTTCCATCCCTCTTTAGCAATGTTCTATTAAAATAAACTTTTAAGAACATGTTTCTGTAAATATGAAAGGCTTCTTTTTCTTCTCTAGTACTTTGTAGTATAGTTTTCTGAAAGGGGTTCTTTTCAGGTTAGTGCGAAGTATGCTTTGTTTTTAATGCTGAGAATTACAAATGACTGAGCCTTTGTGGGCCAAATTCTTGAACTGTTGAAGTCCATTAACTTTCTGTTAACTCTGGTGAGAGCAGGATTAGGCCCTGAAATAGCTGCTGAGGTACACGGTGCTACGTTAGCTGTGGTTGGGAATCTGGGAGGATCTTGTATTTCACTAAGTAAGTTGCATTGATGGGCGCTGGTTTTTGCAATGTTTGTGTGTGCACTGATGCTAGAAAAGTGGGCTAGTTTGAGGTTTTAAAGTCATCAGTTTTACCTTATTGTTGTTATGGATGGTTTTGAGTGTATTGAAAACCCAAGCCAACAGCAAAACAAACCCTTTCTTCAAAGAAACCAGTACCTTACAAGCTAGACCGTAATGCTTTCTGCTTGGTTGAGAAGGATCATCTGCTGTTGGAATAAAACATCACACTGTGAATGGCAGGCCGTGAACAATGTATCTCGGCTGTGCAATGGAGTTTGCTCTCATGACTAACAGTACTGCAATCCAGCACTTAATAATTAATCCAGCTTTCAGATGCATCTTGATCCCAAGGTCCTCATCCAGATGAGATCCTGGAGAAGTTAGAGAGGTTTAGGACCTAAGTCTTGACAGCAGCCAACCTGTGCTACCCTGCCATCCCATGGTTGTCGACGGGAACCATCCCACCACGCTTATTTTGGCCAGTTTTAAAGCAGGTGGCCAAGATGAATTCTTAGTTTCAAAGTCACAGCTGCTGCTTTGAAACCGTGTAAGAAGGGCTTTGGTTTCTTAACACAAAATAACTGAGCTGCTGTTTGGTATTAGAGCATCATTATTCTGGGAAATGCACTCTTCATTTTAAAAATATCTTCTGTGTAGAAGTTGAAAGTTTATACCTCGTGGTTCTAAGGGCAAAGGGCTGAAAAGGTTCCTTGTTTGATGATTAAGAATTCCTCAGTGACTTCAGTAAATGGAATCTGAAGGTAGCGTTTAAAATTAATAGCAATACTGGAAACACAGAGTTACTGCAGGAGTCTGGTGTTTGTTGGTTTTAAATAATTGAGGGGGGATTTTTTTGGTAACGCTAATTTAAGATTTCTTTCTTTTAACTGGCCGCCTTTGTGGCGGTTACTCCCAAAATGTTACATCTTTGTCATTTCATCAATTATAAAGACTTTATACCTTTGCAGTAATGATGCTGTGATTAAATAGAAGGAAATGTTCCATTACATTTCTCTCCTTGTAAAATTTTATTTTAAAATGAGCTTTCTTGGGTGACTTTTTCAGTAGCGTCAGCAACAGTGTCAGCAGAATGGTGAATTTGTGTCGCTGGAAGTATAAAGAGAATTCATGAAGGAGTTTGTGTTAAGCATAGTTTTTTTTTTATAAAAAAAGGATTCTATTCACTGTGGTTTTGTCTTTTTTTTTTTTTTTTTTTTTTGGGCAGAATTANTGTGTGCCATGCCACCTTATGATATTATAATGTTTTTTGCCTACTTTCACAATTTCATAGATATATATTTATAATAAATATATGTCATGTAAGCCTTTTTCTAGAGTAAGAGAAAGTACATTTTATTCAAGGTGCACAGCATGAGGTTTTCTGGGCCTTCAGTCTCATATGATCCTGTCTCCCAATAACTGTATCAAACAGGAATGAGCAAAATGCAGTCCCCTCAGACTGAGTGAAGATGTGCTCTTAAAGAAGATGAGGGGGGCTGGTGAGAATCTCTGAAAGGAAGCCTGAAAAAGGAGAGCAGGCAGAGAACAGGGTGTTTTTTTCAGCTTAAGTAGACAGGTTTGGTAAAGGATGAAATGGGCAAAATTATGGTTCATTTGGTATTGGGGACACAGTCAAAGAAATGAAGGTAGAATTTGCATGCATAGGATGTAACAGAATGATTGACTCTGTTTTAAGGGGAAGGGGTGAGGGTGGGCACATCAGAAGTACAGGCAATACAGATGGTATATCTGGGCTGTGCCTTTAATCCTTTTTGCTTCAGCTGTCAGGTTTTGTTTGTAATTTAACTTGTGATAGTATCTCCTAGTAGCTCTCTTGTCTGTTGGAAGCTGCATTTTCTAGTGCAGTGCTTCTTAGATTGATCCATTAACAAGTGGTGTTGGACCATATTTTATACACAGGTATATATGGCAGAAAGATCCCTACTAAATAAAGCTCTGAGTGGCTCAGACACAGGCTTACCCTGCAGTCCTTCCACCTCTGCTAACTGGGTGTGCCTTTGCTAGGGGCTGACTAGTGCAGGCCCCTTGGGTCTCTACTTAGTGGTTGGGCTTGTCAGGGGTAGGATGTCAGCCCTGTTGTACTTAAGGAGATAGGGTAATAGGTTAAATACAGCTTTCTTAAGCACTCTGAATCACAAGGTAGGTAGGCTTTGAAGTCATCTGAGATTAGAAGACCGGTCTGTGGACTTGGATGGGAAATCAGGAGGTGTTTGTGATGTGGGTGGTCAGAGATGGATAACCATTGCTGTGGTGCTGCTTGGTCTCTGAAACTCTGGATTTATGGCCTAAGGACGAGATACAGGAGTCACGTAGGCTAGTCTCGAGCCTAGCTTTAGCTGTATGGCCTTTCTCAAGTTGCTCAAACATGAATCTTCAGAGAGACCCAGGATAGCTAAGCACTTACCACTCATTTAGTCTCATTTGTTTTCTCTTAGGTAACCAGTTTTCTCCACTTTCCCCCACCTTTTAGCTACCTAGGCTGTTGAGAGAGACAGAAATATTTAAATTTCCTGAAGACCTTCAATGCCAGCTGTTCACTTAAGCCATTGCTATGTCTTTACGAATAAGGCAGGTATTTATTACCTACTTTCCTGGAAAAAAAAAGGTAATAAAATAAGAGTGAAAAAGAATGTTTGAATTCCCCTGGGGGATTATATACCCTCTGTTATAAAAAAAATTTTAAAATCCGAACAACATACATTGTTTCTTCTTCTGATCTTTCAAAATTCTGTGGGCAAGGGGCCTTCCTGAACTGACCAGCTCTCGTCACAGTCCAGTGGCCCAGCAAGTCTAATTCAAACCCGTTTGTATTAACCAAAGCAGTTTTAGCATATGGAGAAAAAAAAAGACATTTTACTTCCTACTAAATCCGAATGAGAGTTTGGACAAGGTTAGAAGGTGGTGGAAGGGAGATGTCTTTAATGTATGAGCTGAATCTCCACTCCTTGTGGAGGCCTGTCCAAGGACGTGTGCATTCAGGTGAGGTAGACTTCCTGCTTATTGCTGTACCTTGCTTTTGGTAATGCACATAAATGCAGTGCAAGATCACTAGGAACGTATAAATCATAATAGATAATGATGCAGGATGAGTAGAATGCCAGACTTTTGCCACTGCTACTGGATGAAACGGACTACACAGGCATAACTGAAGGGAAAAGGAAAGCATTTGTTAAAAATTTGACTGAAGATGAGCTCTGGTGCACCAGCAAGACTTGAGGCTTTACAGGGACATGAGGTTTTTGCACCGGTGTTTGCTTGAATAATTAAATTACCCCCTCTTAAGGTTATTCTCGGGAGCAGCAGAGTTTGTACATGAGTGAAATGCATGTCAAAATGTTTACAATGAACTGAAGTGGAGTGGTGAGTCAAAGCAGTAGGCTTTTGTTTGCACTTGCTTTGTAATGGAGAGCCTTATAATGAGGGTGAACTATGCCTCCTATTCTGGTGGGCCTTTGTACTATCTGGAGCACAAAAGTGGAGCAGGTTTACAGGTTAATTAACACCTCTTCCCTCCTCCTTGTGGTGCTGGAAGTGATGCACCGCCCACGGTCCTGTTTAGAAATGGTGACTGATGGTTAGTAATGGATACTCCCAAGCTTTTTAGTTGTTGGCACTGAATTCTCCGCTGCGAATGTCATTTGTTCTTGTAACAATAGAGAGCACAGTTAAATGTATGGTACTGAAGGGACACTTATTGTCCCGTTAGCCTGGCAGCAGTGAGCACACCCTTAGAACTGTGTGTGTGCAGCCAGGCACATCCCAGCCTGTAGTTTCCCCACTTTCCTCTCCATCTAAGTATGAAGAGAATTCAGATGAATTCTGCCTGTCTGAAGAAGATTTATTGGCATCTCAAACCCCATTATTATGTACGATGGGGTTATTTTTCTGAATATTGATTTGTAAGGATGGTTTTAATCTAGCGGCTCGGTGGTTTTGGAGAGTTTGGTCCGTCTGGCTGGAATCGCTGTACTTCAGTCTGCGTGTTGGATATGGGTGTTTGGCTTTTCGGAAGTGTCCCTTTGGACAAGGGTTTTTTTCCACCTACTGCCCACAGATCCTCTTTTCTCAGCAGCTGTCCTGTGCTTCTTTCTTCTCCTGCCGGCTCCTCAGGTCTCAGCACTGTATGTGTTCGGTACTTCTATTTTAACAGCCATTGTCTCTGCCCGAGCTTGATTGAAATGCTACATTGTTCAGAAACAAAATCTCAGGGGAGAAACAAAGCCACGTGGCGCGCACCCTGCTAGTTAGACCATCTGGGTGTGGAACGTCAAGAACCTTTTGCCATGTTGCACTGGCTAGCACAGCATATTGTACATCCATGCAGTCTAACCACACCATGCCCCCTCTACAGATTGCTGACAAAACCCCATGTGTAGCGTGCGTGTATTTTGGACCCTAAAGAATTTCTCCTCACATCTCCTGTGAGCAGAAAGAGGGTGGAGTGCAGCCCGGCTGAGGAGCAGAGTCATTCTGGGAAGAGGACCGTGCTGAGGCAGAGCTTGCTGCTGTCCTTGAGGCAGCAGGGAAATTGGAGGGGGAACGGTGGTTCAGCGAATCCCAGTCAGCTCAGACAGCTCCCGGGGCAGTCCAGCTCTCAGCCGCTGCCTCGCTCGCAGCGGATTACAGAGTCATAATACAGCCCACTGTGCTGATGCAGAAAAGCAGTAAATTCATCCATGGGAACTGCTTTATGTTGTCTCGAAATGAAGAATTCCTCTGTAAGAATGTAATGCTTTTTATCCAGCTTCCCAATTCCCATGCTTTAGCAGCATATTTATCTTCACCATTTTCACACTGCGCGTAGAGGAAAGCCAAGAAAGATGTATAAAGGGCTTCCTTTATGGCCAGTGCTATGTGCAGTCTAGCATCCTATAAAATTAACAGGGATTATGGTGAATGACCATGTGAGCAAGGGAGGCATCCCATCAGGAGATACGGCCGTTTCTGTGTAGTAACTAAAGCAATACTGTCTACAGACTTTGAATCAAAGGCCTGGACAACTAAACAAAGTTAATCCCCAGAGTTGTACTATTAAACTCATTTCCTGCGTATGGAACAAATGTTGGAGGAGTTTGGAAAAGTGTATTTTCAACCATTGTGAAGAGAAGAGTTGGGGTGTGAGCTATAAAATTCTGATCTTGCTTCAGACTTAGTCCTTAGTTTTGGTTTTGGTTTGAGCCCATCTCTGGTTGGCAGGGATATGAATGTTAGAATTGACCCACGTGGCTTGAGAGCTGTGCTGCACTAGTAGTGTAAATCTCTCTTTCTCAATGCAACTTTATTTTAGAAAATATTTCTTCCTGGAGTCAGATCCTTGCTTTTACTGGGAAAACTCTGAATATGTTGGCAAATAAGAACAACCTGACTAGGCCTAGTAGAGCTGTGAATGTAAAGTGTTAATTGTCTATGAAAAATCATGTTTCTCTCTCAATTTCTCTCAAAGTGAAAACTGAAGTTTGCATGGCCTTACAGAGAAGAAAGTGTCTATTGCATTACCTCTTCGGGAAAGCTTTTGTTTCTTTGTTTCAGCATCGATAGCTTGTTATATTCCATTACTCAAGCAATTGAAATTAATTGATAAATGGGAAAAGGTTTAAACTGAATAATGAATACTCTTGGTTTTAGAGCACTTTAAGTGAGAAAGATGAGCGCTAAGAATTAGGTCATGTAGTGAGCAGAACTTTTTTTTTTTCCACTTTGAGCCTAAATGTAATTGCAAGAACAACTCTCCCCTTGGGTAAAAGAGCTGCCTGCTCAGAACTGTTAGGCTAGGTCTGCCTGGGCAGTATGTTGACAGAGTGGGAGCTTAGGGCTCTCTTTCTCGTTAGAAGACATATATTATGAATTTCAGTGAGAAATGATTGCCCAAATGTGTATGGAACAAATGAGCTAGGCATTGAACACGCTGTCTTCTGGGGTGTCACCTACTGTGTGTGGCACTTAATGTAATTTCAGACTGGCTTCATTCTGAGCAAAGGCTGATAATGTGCGAACAAGTGTGATGGTCCTGAGATGATGGCAAGCAAGCCCATCAGACACAGCATGGTGTCTGTTTTCAGAGGGGTTTTAGTGCTGCCTTCTGTAGGGTTAGACTCTGGCAGTCGTAATTGTGTAGCAGAGAATGTTGCAGAACTGGGTACATAGGCGTTCTTGAATGCTTGGCACTTTGTCATAAATTTAATCTATTTACATATTTCCCCTACCACTGTACAAACCAACCAGGGGGCAGAGTCCCAAAACCATTTTCTCAGGCAGAGTTCCAGTTGATACCAAAGAGGTTGGGATTGAAAATAATCACTTGCTCAGAAGTATTTGAATGTGACCTTTAGAAGAGAAATTATCTTTGCTTTTGCTGGCTTTCTGAAGCCCCTCATTATGGAGTTACTGAAAATAAGTTGGAAATTTCAATGAATTTAGGCTAGAAGCCCAGCTGATTTGTCACTTGCTGCTCCTTTTGGAGCATTGCAGGGGACGTGGCTTCTTCAGAAACTAACACAGACCTACAGTTTTGTTACTTTTCCATTTCTCATTGCTCATTGAAGTTGCAAGTTACTCCTCTGTTGGACTTATTAGATCTGTGGGTAAAAGCACGTGTGCTGAATAATTTATACGTTCAGCAGAGTTGCTGAGGCCGATCCAAGTCAGGTAGTTTTTTGCATGCATGTAGAGATCTTACCACACGAGCAGTATGCAACATATGCTTCATAGCCACCATTAAAATATCCCTCTGTTCCCAGAGAAACCCCCTAAAAGATACTGGGCGAGCTTGAGGAAATTCATGGAAGACCTAAAGATGGTTGAAGGCGAACGAAAGAGCAAAGTGTTTACTTCTTGTGTACGTAGGAAAACTGATAAGGCTTCTTACATACACAGAATGAAAGAATAAAAAGTACTTTTATCAGTAATTTATGTGCTGCCCTATACAGACTTTTATTGTGATACAGAGTGTTTGCACAGCAGTCGCTCTGCAGTACCTATTCCAGTCACCTTCCATACCTTACCATGCCAGGAAATACTCCTGAAGCAAGGACCGAATGAGAATTGTGTCTTGGCTTGTTCGAACCTTAAAAATGGTTATTTGGAATTGTGAAGGAGTATGATTAGGAATAGCAACAGGGTAACTTGGGAAAGGTTGTGTGTAAAGATGTGGGAATGGAGGTATGTTTGAATGTGGAATAATTCTTGGAAAACAGTATTGGCTTTCTTTCAGAATTGTTAGAACCAGAGAGTTTACATCTCCCAACTTTCTCAAGCATGTAGTGGAAAACGGTGCTCAAAGTTGAGTCCATTGAGCTTGGTCCATTTCAGCTTCTTCTACTAAAAACATAGAGTTGTGTGCATCTGTGTCAGTGAAATTGAGATTTATGGGATTTTTCTCCCTTTGAGTATCTTGTACATGATGCTGTTTAACATACAAGTGCTGTTACTTTAGGCTTGGCTTTAGCAGCTTACGCTGACAGCAGCAGTTGTAACTCAGAGCTCTGTCCTTTATAAAGATTAATGATCCTCAAAATAATAAGTATATTGGAAATGCCAAACTTGGAAGTTGTTTTTAATTCAGCAATAGGATTGTTTGTGTAACAGCAGACATCTTCCCGTGCTATTTCCTATGACGGAGCAGAAGTAAACTACTAGAGCAGTAAGGTTTCAGTATCACAAAGGTGCTGTTGGAGTAAAAAGATCCCTTCATGAGGAATATATGTGTTGGGAAGGGCAGGAAGAGGGTGATGACAAGCCATTTTGCAATATCACATTTGCTTATGGCTTACGGGGCATGCTGCAAAGAGCTTGAAGCTTTTAACACATCTGAGCATTGTTGACTCTTATCCTGGTTGCCATCATTCAGTAGCAGCAGGCACGGGGTCCAAGAGCTTGCCTTCTGTGGGTGGGCATTGTTGGGGGGGAGACCCAGTAACTTATTTTAGGTTTGCTACAGTATAGACCTAGCAGTAAATTAATCATGACATTAAGAGGGAACATATGTATAGACATTACTTCACAGAGTTGTCATAAATTCTGCTCTTGCCATATTTTAATTTCCAAGGCTTTTGAATCTCAGACAAGGTGCTATAGATGTAGTTATTAAATTCTGCAGAAATATTTTTATTGGGCAAGACATTGCTTGATGATGTAGCTGTGAAAGCCAAATTCAGAGACTAGCAAAAGGTTCTTTATCCATGCATTTAGGAGGAAAAATATTATTTTGTAACTCTCGCTTTTTACTGAAATACTTGTTTTAAATGTACCTTCTTTTTCCTGAATGTATGCATGTGTGTGTATATATATTGTCACAGTTGTGACAACGTGGGGCTCATTCTCTTTGTTGTTGTGTTACCGATAATACACAGGTGGAAACACAGCTTTGGAAATAGTGTTTCTAACTCTTGGGGCCCAGCACACCCTTGGTACCGTAGAATGGCCAGAGGGTGTACAGCCCCTTTTCAGCTTTTTCTGAGTGCCCTGGAGAGAAGACACTGGATAGGATATAAAGAAAAAGTACCACCTCTTAAAAAGTTTACACAGTGTACTACTTTCGGTGCAAAAGTTAACCTATGTGGGGGCTGAGTTAGACTAAATAGTGCTGAAAAAACAATGTCTGGGTCTCTGCTTTTCCAAGATTTTTCCTTCACGTGCACTGAAAAGGGAAGCCGTGTTCTCTGCACCTTTCTGTACCAAAACACGTGTTGCTAACTACTTGGTTTCTCCCAGGGACCCTTCTTTTTGGCAGTGCACTGCCGTTCCCTTTGAGCGTATGGGGACAGCCAGGGTTGGAGGAAGCTTAAAATATGTTGCCCACACTGAGGATGTTTTGGCAAGCAGGCAAAGTATGGAATGGCAAAGTCTTGGAAGCGTTAAACCCCACCACATCCCACGTTATCTGTACCGCACACTGTGCCCTGCGAGGGTGGAGATATCTTAGGATCAAGTACGTTGAAGGCTGATACAGGAGTTTGGTTGCAGTTTTGGGGCAGATGGTCTCTGGGTAAGTGAAGCTTTGGACACACCAGTAACTGGCTGCTCTGTGGAATGCTGTCTGCATTCCCTTATACCCCATGGTAAATCCAAGGTAATAAGGGCAGCTTATGCCTTTATTTACCCCGGTGGAAGTGTTGACATGATCTATTTCTGTGGAATGCCTGCCATGTAGCCATACTCGCAGATGTCCTAATGTTGAGGAACTGGCCCCAAGGACTTTGCTGAGGTTCTTCAGAAAAATTTCCTCTCTTAATCATTTGCTTCATAAACCACAATAGCAGAGTTTTATCAGATGCCAAAGCCCCACAGGTCCTCGCTTATAGCTTAGAACAAAATTTGAGTTATGTATCAAGTTTAATTTGATGTAATAATAATTTATATAATGTAAACATGATAGATGGAGATTTTGTTGCTGGAATTAATCAGGAAAAAGTCATGTACATAGAATTCTCTTCATCTTCTTTTTCAAACACACGTTTTCTCCTGGTTCATATTTAACAGCAGTGGTAAATTAAGTCCTTTGCCACAAAACAGGTGCAAGCCACTGTCCTGACCTGCCAGCACACCTCTGGTATGGCTTGGAAAGCCAGAGCTTGGCCTGTCTGGTGAAACTGCCAGTTGTGTTGCAGACACCTACTTAACAGAAAGTGGAAGTGAAATCACTGTTTCATTTAACATTGGCCACCTATTGGATAATAACTTTCAGCCACCATAAGACTGAGCTGGATTTGAATCACTGAAAGACACTGTTTCCCTTTCTGATCTGCTGAGCCAGCTCATCCTCCAGAAGCATTTGAAAAAATGTGAGTGGAGGGTAAGAATGTGAAACTTCCCTGCCACTTCCCGCTCATTGCCCGTGTCTCATTCTCACATGCACCCTGTACGTCTTCAGCTCACTGTTCAGCCTTTAATTCTCCAGTGTCATTTGGCTTCAATTTCCATGCAAAATTCTTGGAAACCAGAGATGATTCAGAAGGGGATGAAACTTGTCTACAGGACTCTTCCTGAAGCAGCAAATGGTTTCCTTTCTTCTGAGGAGCAAGCATGTGCTCCGAGCCCCTGAGAGACAGCTTGGTTCCTTGTTCTTGACGCACAAGAGTCGGGACACTTCTGCCAAAAGTTTTACTTATGTTAGCGGAAATGTCCCTGATAAGAAGTAGTCGTCGTTGGAAGTCTTGTGGCTTTGACTTTGAAGGCTTTGAATTTTTTTGGCTTGAAGACTGCTGATCCATTTCTAGTTGTTGTTGTTGTTAAATAAAAATGCGAGCGAGGGTTTATCTTTTCCTTTGAGATGTATGGCACTAGCTCTGGAACTGCATCCAAGTTTACAAAATGAGGCTGTGGTTTAGACCTCTCTGATAAACACTTTTTTGTTGTTGTTGCAAAGTTGGATCGGATTTTTGTTGTCACAATGGTTGGTGCACTTGGCAGCTTGCACTTTAAATAATTAGGAGATAAAATTGGACTGTGCTTGAAATCCAGAATGTCTGGTATTTTCTTGCTTTACTTGGTGATGTTTTTAAATCCCCTTTTTAACTTTGAAGATGAATGTAAGGCAGTTAAGAACTGAGAGTTGGTAATTTTTTTTGTCATTTTTGAAACCTAGATCTAAGCCAGTTTCTCTTGCAATATTTCAGCCTCACCCTCCCAGGACACTTTGAGATAAATCAGTGTCTCTATCAAAAGAAGTAGGCCTTTTGTGGTGGCAGCATTGTAATGTTAAATATTAATTCTAATTTGCAGAGTCGAGACAATTAATTTGAAGTTCCAAATAAACTTTACTTTAGATTTTGAAACTTTAAAACTATGGCACTTGCTTTATTTCATTCTTCAGTAGCCAGTAAGGGAGTTTACTGCTCAGATGCATCTGAAGTGAGATGTTTTGGACATCTTGTGGAAAACCACCTATGCCCTTGATGGCACATCAAACAGTGTGACAAATGGCAAGGCAGGCGCTGGGATTTGAGGGTTTTCCTCTTTTTTTTTTTATTTTCCCTTTTCTTTTTGCTGGACGCAATGCCATGGGAGTGGTGAGGGAGGAAACACAGTAACACAGCAGGCTAAACTGGGAAATATTGTTCCCACTTAAGGAATCCTTGCTGCATGAAATGTATAAAGTGAAAGTATTCTTTATATAATTTTGAATCCAGTCTCACTGAGGGAAAAGGATCTTCATATGCAATATTGTTCTCCACATCCTAGGAGCTATTGGTTCCAGTTCTGCTCTAGAAGTGGGTGCATTTTTACAACTGGAGAAGTATTTTCTGTATCATAAAAAAAATTACAAACTAGGCCTAACTGACCATAATTTGGCAATGTACTCTGCATTCAGCAGAAGATTAACAAGACAAAATTCATGACATTGTGGCTCCGGCTGCATCCTCTATATCCAGGCTTGAGAGGGGTTTATTTTGGAATTAAGTAACATAGACTGCAGGCATTTAAGTCAAAGTCATAGGCAGATTAATTTATTTATTTTTAAATTATTGTCTTGATTTTACTGAGTAAATGTCTTTAGTCCAAATAAATCATGTGAGGAAGGAGAACTAGAAGTCTCTGGTTCATAGACAGCTACAAAAGCCACTTCCAAAGAAACATTTTTGTTAACAGTCTACCAAATATCCCACAGAAGTATACTTGTGGCACCTGCTCTTGCTTCACATTCTCATAGGCATCTTCAAACAGAAAGCATAGAAATTCAGGGACTTTGAATTCCCCTTGTTTCCTTTGTACTGATGGTCCCTTAAGTACAGAATTGAACATGGCAGCATGGAAGAACATAACCTTGCTGTCGTCTGAGCCGAGTTTGTTCTGAGGATAAATTGACTGCTCAATCTGCTTTCTTTCAAAGGGCCTAAATTCACTTCATTCTCTTTACAGCTGATTTTCTGTAGAGATTGGGCCTCCTAGATCTTTCCTCTGGACAGCTTGTGGGAGGATATCCAGATGCATAGGCAACTGGCAGAGCAATTTTCTTCTGGTGCTGGTGGCCTTAATTAATCCTGTCTAGCTTGATTAGCTGATTCATTCACGGATGCAGTGTTTGGGGAAGAAAGGAAGTGGGAACACTGAGCGCCAACATTTAGGGCTCTTGCCCAAGTGCGAATACTCTGATGTTCTCTGAGCAAATGTCCTCCCTCATGCTTATGGTGCATACACACACACAGTTTTAAATGGTGAGAATAGAAGTTGAAAAAAGCCACTGAAGTTTAAATGGTAAAAGTAATACATAAAATCAAGCTGTTTCTTAGTGGAATGTGACTTATGGAGAGGAACACCCAAGTTTTAAACTTCCTCCTTCAAAATTTATGGAAGCCTCAGAACTTTCCTTTTTTTTTTTTTTTTCCCTTCTCTTTATATGTCAGGATCCATTTCAGGACTTAACTTTTTTTTTAAACATGTATAACCACAGTACTTTTCATAACTTGATTTAATGCAGCTTCCATGTGTCTTGAATACAATAGTAACTTCTGAAACCAGTATTTCTTTAGAGAGCAGTAAAGTTGTTTCTTCATGACACCAGTAAGTAGTTTTCTTGCCAAGAAGTATATTGTAAGATTTACTAGACTCTCCATTGCCCTCCCCCAAGTAACCCAGATTTTAGCTTCAAGTAAAGCAAACATGTTCAAAAAGTACTCTGACTTCGGGCTAGGCGGATACAAAATAAAATCCTCCAGGGGTACATTACAACTAAAAGATTCACAAGCCCTCCAGGGGGTTTAACTTTTTAAGTAGGCATTTCACAAGTATTTGTTGCATAAACCATTCTATGCTCCAGGCTGGGGTTCTCAGAGATTTATTTATTTATTTATTTATTAAATACAAGACACGCAGCATTAAATGTATTTTTGTGAAAAATAATATCTCATCTTTGCTTAGAGGTGATGTTCTGTGCTTTAGAGCATGTGTTTTCTAGGTTTAATGTTTAATATCAAATTTATTTGACTGTCCTTTTCGTCCACTCAGTACCTTGAGGTGCTGCTGTATGGAAATGGGGATCATCCATTCTGGTTAATTCCCTTTGCTCCTTTATCTAAATGGAGTGCTTTTCAGCTGCTTCAACTCCATCTTCTGTGGCTGACAAGCAGGCTCCACTTTCCATGTCTTTCAGAGACTTCTGTGTAAGCTCGGACAAGTCGTGCTTCTGAACTGTACATTGTTCATCCTGCCCACAAGGATAATTATCCTGTATTTGTTTCTCTCAAGTTTTAACTCCTAGGGCAGAGTCCCTCTATTCCAGTGCTGTCTGTAGTTTTATTGGGACCTCCAGGTGCTACGGAAATGCAAATGACAAAGAATGGAAAACGAGTAATACAAGACAAAAAAGGGTCCTTTTAAGATTTAACAGGAAGCAATGTAAGATGCTTGATCCAGCCTTGAGCCATCCAGAAGTGAATGAGGAGCTCTAACTCAAAGGGGTTTTAGAAGAGAAGACCCTGGGTACAGGCTACTGAGTGACAAGCAGATGTAGGAAAAGGAGTCTTGGTTGTCTTTTTAGACAACTTTTTAGTTGAAATGTTGCATTTAAATGGGAATGATGATCAGTTTGAAGTAGGAAGAGTACTAAAAACCCTTGTAAGAAGGGAGATGTTGTATCAGAACAGTGATACTCGAATACCAGACATGAAGGTAAAGAAAAAATACAAAAGCTTCAGAAAAACAGGAAGGTATTATAAATCCCAGCAAACTTCTTTCTTTCCAGATCTGAGTCCCTTACACAAGAAAAAGGAGAGCCCTGATAACTGTAAGAATGCTTTCCTGAAAGACGGTTTGAAGCCAAACTATTGTGTGCATTAGAGCTGGGAGGCATAGAATAGAAAAGTCTTTGCTACTTGGTAGACTGACAGCATCTCTGTGGACAGAGAAAGTCATCCTGTGCCCAGAGGTATTTGAAGAACTGAAGGTAGGAGGATAATTACTAGACATTGGTAAAGTGAGAGTATTTATCTTCAGACATTCGTGTTGGGAAGGCCCTTGGTAAGGCAGGCTGTACCAGCGGTCACTCCCTAACCTCCATCTCCCACAAGAGGCTAGTTCTGCCTGGTTTGCTAGGAGCATTTTTGATCTCCAACAGGAGTTCACCAAGCTCTGACAGAAAGACAGCTGTAAATTTGTTTCTGCCAACCACTGTTTACAAAAAGGTAATCCAGGAACAAGCCTTGCTTTAAAGCCCCAGTTTGAAGGAGAAAGGTGAAGCTCTGCCTGCACTGTAGTTTAAATGCTTCTGTCTTGGCTGCATAAAGTTGTGTGGTATATTGTCTGACTACCAAAGGACTTTACTTATGCTTTGCCTCATGTAGAAATTAGAAAACTATTCATGAGAGAGCAGATTTGCTCAATTATAGATTCATTCCACACGCTGCATGCTTTCTAAGTCATATTTTGCATAAAAGCACGTGGCTGGTACAATCATGAGGACATCACTGGTTAATATTGCTGGCATGGTAACCTGCTGGATTTCTGCATGGATCGAATATGATTGGCTTTGGCGCCTGGAGAAGTACGAAATTGTTCCTGGTGTGGGGATGTGCTGGTTGGGGAGGAAAAAGGTGGCAGCAGAAGGTTGTGGTAAGTCTATTTCCACAGCCAAGCTTCTCTACCGTATTTTAACTTTCCTGCACTGGAGGAGTTAATTATATTAACAGGCTTATACTCAATTATTTATCTTCAAGTATGATTCTCTGTAGTTTCTGTAAATGTTTTGATGTCTGTTACAGATCCTCTTTGAGGTTTTAGTGTTCTGGCTCTGTCATTTCCATTTGCGTTCTCGCACTTGAACATGACAAATTGTATCCATTTCTATTGTGGTTATAGCTGATGCTGGTTTTCCATTTTATGGGCCAAATAAAGTCCTTGGATGCATGTATGTAGTTCCCACTGACTTAAATAATCTATATATTTTACTTCACCACCAACAACCCCTGCTGCCAGATGAACATCATTTCAACATGACAGTAGTATCCAAATGTTGCAACCACCTGGTCTCTTGTGGCCTCAATAAAGTGAAAATGAGCCAAATTCTTCTCACATTTACACAAATATGGTGTCTCACTTTGGGAGTGAATGTGTGAAAAAGAGAGATTTTTTTTGTTTGTTTTCAGCTTCCCTGAGGCTCTTATGTCTCATCCCTGTACATACCACTTGTGCAATTTTTGCAGTCTGACTACATGAATGACAAAGTAAATTTGATTATTAGGAGGAAATGCTGTTAGTCAAATAATATGTGGGAATGAGATAGTTGACAATAATAACTGGTATTTGACTCTGTATCACTGAATATTGCTAAAGTGAAATTTAAATTACATTAATAATAGAGCAGTTAATTTATCATTCACCTGGGATGGAAAGAAATACTTGAATGTGAGAGGACACATGTAGAAACACAGCACAGCCAACTAAGGAGTGTTCTACTTGTTTAGATGTCTAGTGTCTTAATGATCCATTAAGAGTGTTTATTTTTCTTTATTATTATTAAAACAGATGCTTACTAGAAATAAAAGCCACTAATAAATTTACTTTGCATTTAGCTTGAAGAGTATATTGCTTATGACATAGTCTACAGAACAAATAGTTCTACAAAACCCCTGGAGATCCAGGACAAAAGAACAGATTTTTCTCCATGTGTGGGAAGTTAATTGGAAACTGAACATGGAAAGAGGAAAAAATCTTAGGTATCTTCCCGATGAGCTTTTTGGTTTATGTGAATTACTTCTGAAAACACAAGAAAGGCAGGATATATTTGTAGCCATAGAGGTGCTAGGATGCTGCCCCAGCATTGGCTCCTGATACCTCATCATCTTCTCTATAGAGCCCCCTCTTGGTTGGGACAATATTCCTAGAGAGCTGATGGAAAATGGAAACCAATTTGACATTGCATTAACTTTTCTTTGGGGCTAAAGAAGATTTGGAAGGGAGACAGGGTGATGAACCTCATGGGGTTTCTTTGATCTCTTCCTGCCAGTGTGCTATGAAGCACTTCTTTAGGACTGCAGAGCAGTAGTCTTGCTTGTGGATGCAAGTGAAACTCATTTTTGTGCTGCAGATCCTCTAGGTCTCCTTTTTACATTTACTTACAGCAGGAAGGGGGAAGATTAACCTCATTTTGCTGCCCACTTATTACCTTGAACGGGATGGACTGAAATCTGAATAGTGTGCTGTTGAATTCTTGCTGGCTGAGTTCTGTGGAGAGCCTTGCATCTCTCATTTTTTCCTTCATTTTTTGATTTTTCTTTTCCCTTGATTCTTCCTTTTTTCATTCATTTGAAATCGGGAATGTGACTTGAAACTGGAAGCAAAAAATTTGCTTTGAGAGATCAAGAGTCTTTTAAGCAGCTTACTGGATCAGCAGTTGCAAAGTTATCATGAGGCCTGAACTCTTTCTTTGGGTTTAATGCAAGCAGCACAGTGTAGGAGCAAACATCACAACTCTGTATCCTCAAGGGAAGACTTAGTGCTTTACACATACAAGCAGAACTAAATACTGTACTTTGATGTACTCCTTTTTTTTTTTTTGTTACTAGTTTCAACCTGTTGGGAGTAAGTTTTTCTGCACTCCTGGTGAAGATTTCCCTTGATGTTTCATGTATCTCATGAACAGAATAGAAACTGGCAAGAAGGAAGTGTGAGTTTGAGACAGTTCCGTGTGTAAACCAGTGGTCACCACGTGACAGGATCACTGCGGTGTTTGGCATGTGACGTTTGCCTGGCACTCCTTGCCACCTTTGGTGACAGCGAATGGATGCTCGGGGTCCATTTCACAGAGGAGGGCTAAGCAGTTGTTCCATATGTTGAATTAGACTCAGTGGGTCCCTGGCCAGGTACTATACCAGGACTCCAGTTTTCAGACTGTGTGTATGTGGTGGGTAGTTACTACAGCACACTGTATTCTACTGCTAGTCATTGTATCATCCAGCTGCAACTCTGCCTGTTGACAGGTGGCATACAGTGAACTTCACTCCTGCTAAAATGTATTTTTAAAATTCAAGGTGCTAAGTAGTATGAGATGTCTTGAGGTAAGAGCACGGTGAAGACAAACTGCTTGAGCTTTACTAAAGAGTTGGCTTTGCAAGGTCAGCAGTGGCCAGAAGGTGACTCTGTCTAGGTTGCTGTGTGTTTAAAAACCTTGTATCTCCATTTAGGGTGCCTCTTGTGCATTAAAAAGAAAAAAAATGAGACAAAGGGCTGGAGTAATCCTCTGGGTTGTCAAGGTTATCCCCTGTGGTTACAGACAACCATGCCATATAAGCACATTTATGGACTGACATCCATTAATATAAAATAAACCAAAAGTGCTTCAGGATGATTGTTTGGTTTTTTTGGCAGCCAGGGGAAGAGAAGATTGCCCCATTTTTTCCTGTTGAAAAGGTGTTCCATTACCTAACCTTTGCGTAGCAATCTACATCTCATTTCAGCCCAAAATACAGAAACACACCTTTTTAGCAGCAAAAACAAGGCCTCAGAGAAGGAAAATTAATGGCTGGTTCATAGAAGCATCAGGTTTCAACCACTGAAAAACCCTGGCACGAGAGATCCAAATCCTGGCAATGTCTCTGTTTGTCCTTCAAAGGTAAATAAACTAAGCAGCGTGGATTTCATTGGCTGGAAATCTGTCACTGGAGGGGAAAATTTCTTTCTGTTCATCGTCTTTAAGACCATAGGATAGTCTCCTTAATAACTACTAATTGTCTGCGTGTCCTTGGTTTAAATTTTCCCTTTCCCAGTCTCTGCTGCATAATGCTCTGAACTGATTTCATCAATTCACTAAATGCTACATGCCAGTTACAGGCATGTTGAAAACCCCCCATGCTGTGGAAATGCAATTGCAGAATAGTAATAATAATAATTATAATAAATAAATCTTTATTGTGACAGCTGAAATGCACGAATTTGTGTCAGCGTAACAAAAAGGTTCATTTTTTGAGCCTTTCCCAGAGTTTTTGTGGAAGGAAAAAATGCACAGTAAAAGGTCTGTATTTATTTCCTGTGAGGTTCTGCAATACCTGCAGTTCTCCTTCAGAGCCGGAAATCTGGACTTTAACCAGATTTCCTACTGAAACCAGTCATCTTGCCAAGATAAAACTGGTAAAGGTACTGGGACAACCCAAACTGATTTGGAATCCTGCTGTGAATTTCATTTCCCAAGCAGTATGATTTGTCAAATAGACACACTCCGTGATAAAGCTTAATTTCCAAAAATGTCACATTCTGTTCAAAATTGCCAAAGCATCTGGGTTTTTGCATGTTTAAAATGAATTGGTTTTTGTTCATATATTTCATTTATAGCAGGTAAACAAGAAGAGAAGATTGAAATCAAACCAGAACTGTTTGAAAATGATCTAAAAAAAAATACTATGGGTGCCTTAATTGAACCAGGAAGATTTTTAGAAAAAAATGAGTATGTCATTCATTACTTTTTTTTAATCCCTCCAGAGGATGTAATTTTTTCTGAAATTTTGAGCATTATTGTCCAGCTCTCCAAGTTTTTTGTCTCACATTGCTATGTGGAAGTCCGTGTTTAAAGTCTGCTTTGATCTTTCCTTGTGCCTAGGACTACGTGCTATGAACATTTGGTAGTTTGTTTGTTACCCAAAATAATTGGGACTTGCAAGAATTGTACATGGAACAGCACTGTAGTGAAATGATGCTGAACTTCCCATGTGCAGCACAAATGTTGCCTCGGATCCAAGGACTCACGTGACAGCCCTTCAAGAAGGTTTAGCTATACTTGCCTTTAAAGGGTGTCTTAGCTAATTAGTGTATTAGAGCTCATGGGCCGTGGCTTGTGAGTTCAGAGCTTCTGCTAATTAAGTTTTGAATGTAATTTTAGTTAAACTATTAAAGCTTTGTCCCAGGGCTGTTCTCATTAAGCAGAACTCCAGCTCTCCTGGATTTTCTTTGTTCAGAGCTGTCTTACAAGTGCACGGAGGCACATCTGGTATGGGCTATGGCATTCACGTGGGTCTAAAACGGCTGCAAAAGAAACAATGCAATGAAATTTATCTGGGAAAACAGTGAGATCACAGCAGAACATTTCCCTGGAGAAAAGCCTGAACGTTTTTTATGGTCTGGCTTAGTTCTTAGTACAGTACCCTTAACCATCAAACTTCAAGGCGTATGAAATCCCCAAGGATGGAAATAGAAATATTTTTTGTTTAGTGAAAGCTAGAGTACACCAAGATGGTGATTTCCTCTCCCCCTCAGAGAACCATTTAGGAGCCTGAGCCCTACTGAGTAATACGTACACCCCCTAGATGGGTACGGGATGCCATACTATGAACCACCTGCGACTCGAGTTGCACTGAAACCTCACAAATCTCTGCACAACTCTGGTGTCATAATATCATTTTGTTTACCAGCTTTGGGCTTTTAATTAAATTTTACAGGATACTTGCCCACAATATGGATTAGGCCTATTATGTTAGTTGGGGAAAAAAAAGTAATTATTATCAAACACGAGGCTTTAAAATTGGCAGTTGCTCAAATTTATTTTTTCTTAAGACTTAATAGGCATGTCCAAATGAACATGGCAATTTCTTTAGAAGAGAAATGAATACACTGTTTTGTTGTATCCGGGATCTGTGTAATAGACTGTGACATCTCCTGCTGTGATACCAGGTGAAAAATCCCTTTCAAAAGGGCCAAAGCCCAGCGGTTCCCGTTGGCCTGTAGAGATCCACCGTGCTGCCTGCACCAGGCCGTGCGCCGGGGGCTGCAGGCCGCTCCGCCTGGCAGTTGGCTCAGCTCCCCCACTGCTGTGGCTGGGTAAAGAGAGGGGGAAGATAAAACTAGGAGAAGTTTGGGAGCTGAAGTTCTGGGGAGATGAACAGAAGGGTTTGTTCTAATTACAGGCACTATTTTTCCTTTGCATCTCAATGGAGAGCAGAATGTAGCACTAGATACCTGTTGTTACTGTTTGTCTCCTGTGTCCTCGCTCCCTAATTCCTCCTGCCTCCCCTTGTCCCTTCTGCACTAGTTCTTTTCTCGCCTTGTGGTTGTACAGTATGTCTTCTTCCTGGTGAGTGTGGCTTTTTATTCTCACCAAAAAAACTTAACTAAATGAATCTTTATTTCTGATGCTTGAGCAGCGTTTTTTTGTTCATATATTTCATTTATAGCAGGTAAACAAGCAGAGAAGATTGAAATCAAACCAGAACTGTTATTTGCAGTTATTTTGCTGTACCTGCCTTTCCCCAGATCTTTCTCTTTTCTTTCCCATTTTTCTTTTTAGTCATCTTGTCTTTTTTTCTTATGGAGCGAGACACTGCTACGGCAACAGCATGGAGTTTGGACTGCACTGCTAGGGCTGCTGCTGCTGGTCACTGCTGTGGCTCATCACTTAGAGGGAGTGGGAGGCAGGCTACCAGCCAGGAAGAAGAGAGGGCAGCCAGGAATCTGTATTTGGTTTGCCACACATGAATATGTTGCAGCAAACAGTGCCCAGTACCTCTGCATGGAGGTACCCTGTAGAGATGCTGACAGGTCACTGCCTTTTCCTGGGTATAGCTTTACTGGGGTGTTTAGCTTTGTTTCTGTGAGTTTTTCCTGGAGTGTTGCATTTGGCTTGGAGTTCCAGGATTGGGCTGATCTGAAACTCCAAATGAACTTCAGAAGCTGCTCCCTTAGGAGACCATCGCTGTGGTCTTGGTTTATCTAAACAGTGGGAACTTGGAGTACTTGGCTCTTGGAGACCCTTTCAGTCATCTTCAAGGACATTATTTGCTCTTAACCCTGACTCAAGGACCTGTCCTCTTAACTTCACTTCCATGTCAGTCCAGTTCTTCCTGGGGCAAGAGCTCAGCCTGAGCAGCAGCATCGTTTCAGATCCCAGCTCTTTCTTCGTGTTGTTTCTCTGGCAGCAGTTGTCAAGACTGTGGCATGTTTTACTCAAATACTGGTTTTCTCTTTTACCAAGGAGAACCCACACCATTCCCTCAGCTGGCTTGGCAGATTACCACAGTGAGTTAGCAGTCTGAAGCTCTGTGAGGCTGCTGTTGCTGCTTAAATTTTAACCCTTTAATTATGTGTCAGGGAGGAGTTGCTGGTTTTGAGACTGTAGCAGGATTGCTCAACTCTCATCCTGGGAGGCTGACGGGTTGGTTTTGCATGTCTTGTCATGTTTTGCCTCCTCTAACAGCACTGAGGCACAATTCTGCAGATAAGGTTTATCTGTTTCACGTTGTATAATTTTTTTTTCCCCACATACTTCATATTAAACATCAAAAAGAAGATAATGGGTTGATGGTTTAGTTTGTAGTAAGTCTTTTCTTCACTTATGCCTTTGCTATTATTAATCTTTGATTCCTTTTGTTTGGAGGGAGCAAGTTTTAATGGCCAACAGAACTCGGTGAATATGAGACCAAACCCAAGCACAGTGCTCATGCTCCCACAAAGGAGATCTTTGTGTAACAGATGTATTAGATGTTGCTGTGGGATGAGGCTATAGCATTGGAAGCAATAAACAATTCATCTCTCGTTTCCTGTCAAAGGACAGCACCGTGTGATTGATGGGAAAAGGCATCAGCAGATATGTTTTATGTAAAATCTGGTCATTATATTCTTAACTTACTCTGATTGTTGTTCCTAAGGAGCGTCGTGTCCACATGAGGCAGAAGCTCACATGAATTTGGTGGTGAGATTATTACTATTAATCTAAATTATTGCTATTAACTAAATAGTAGTTGGCATGGTATCCTGAAACTGAGAGTGAATGTACATAATTAGAATGCTACTGTCTGGCAAAGAAAATACTCTCTAAATGGCTGTCACTGTGGTCAGAATGAGCCACAAATGTGCCACAGAAAAAAAAAAAAAAGCCTCACTGAAGTTGCGTTGGGAGCTTAGTATTAAGAAGAAAAGCTCCCCCACAGCCATGGGCTGATACTTTGTTTAGCTGTATCAAGGCTTTAAACTGGTATTTCCCTTTCCTATCTCCTTACTTTTACTAATGCTTCTTTCTTCCGGCTTGGCCTCTAACCTCAGTCTGTCTTGCACATTTCTTTTTCACTTCCTCTTCCATGTCTGCCTCTTCTCTCCATGTTCATCTTTGTCCACATCTCTGCTCTCTGAAAAATGGCAGCAGTTCTTTTCCGTCCTAGAACAAAGTAAAACCCCAAGAGATTTCTGCTCCAGCATCACCAAAGCTAGACCTGAGTCTGCCTTTTCTTTCTCTTTGGCGTAAAATATCCAACATAGAGATGTAGGAAAGAATGGAAGTTTAATTTTTCTTTGAATAGTGCTAAAGCTGCCTGGCGTTGCATCTGTGCCCATTCAAGAAGGATGACAAGGCGAGTATTGCGTGGAACATTCTCTCATAGTTCTGTAATTGTACACAGCCTCGGGGTCGTCGTTCCGCAGATGGGATGGAGGGACTTCCATGCTATTTTTGGTCCTCTGTTGAACCCTTATGTAACTGGGAATATGCACTTTCACTTCTTTTGGATCTTTTTTTCCACCACTGTATTTACTTATGTCTCTCACCTATTAAGACTGTGTCGGGCAGGATGTATCTTCCACTTGGTTTTGGAGTCTGAATACTATTTGGAAATGCAACTGGTATTTTCAAAGTTTCCTTAATTGTGTAATCAACTGAATTTCTAGTATCATAAATTTATCTGTTGTCTTATTCAGAAATATCTTCCCTGGCTCTCTTACATGTTCTGTTCGTTTTAGAGGAAATAAACTCCCTTTTGTATATATCAGATTTGTTTAATGGAATTAACCATCCTCCTTACCAGAATGATTTTGATGATTTAATCCCTATGGAATTTGATAGGAAATGTAATCTTGTTCTTGTATGTAGCACTTTAGTTATGATCTTCACAGCTGTGAGCTGCATTTCCCTTATGCCTGTCTTACTTCCTCTGTCTCCGCTAATATGAATTTGGCCAAGTGTGGTTTATAGTTTGATTTCACGCTCATTACAGTGTGACATGAACTGCTGGTAGCCTGCTGAAATGGGCATTCAGAAGCTTAAGAGATGGGGAGGGTTGCTAGTGTGTTCAAAAAATAAACACTGCAAGGAAGTTTCTTCATTAGATGGACCTGGGAACTGTAAACCCTGGGAATTTGAGAATTATCTAGGTACATATCTGAGCACTTAGAGCTAAACCAGCGAAGGTGTGAGATTTCAGCTTTATGTCATACCTGTCAAGGGTTAATGGGAGTGAGGCTGGACTGCTTCCTTTGCAGCAGTATCCTTTTACATACATGCTTTTAAAAACCCACTAACCAAATACAGTCTGGCCCTCGCTTAAAAACTGTTCTCACTTTCCTGCAGTGTAACTAGGGCTGTCTGTCCAGCTCTGCTCACATGCCATTTGATATCACATAGCACAATCCCAGCTACCAGTGGAAACGGCCACAGATTTATCCTGAGAGCAAGCTCTTTTCTTCTTGCCCACATCCTACGTGGCACCTGTGCTGAGAGCTCAGGATTATAGCTGCTTGGAGGTGTTTCTTTGTGACTTTTGTCTCCCTTAACTTTGGTATTTGTGTATGAATGTGCCCAGCATTTTTATAAATGCCTTTGTTAAGCCAGCCTGCTCTGGTGCGTTTTCCAGAATTTGCCTCTCTCACGTATGTTGCTGTACTTAGTGAAGATGTTTGATTGATGGCATGATTGACACAATGAAAGGAAAGCTCAACAATGCAAAGGTACACACACGTTTATTTAAAAAATGAATTAAAAAGTCATTTTTTCATTAGTTTTAATTTAGGAAGATAATTTGCTGAGTGGGGGTGTGGATTTGTCTGTTACAGCCTTTTCCTGTGACTAAGTTTGCTAGAAGCAACTGTTCCCTTTAAGTGAGATCCATGAATGAGTATCACGAGTGTTGAGAGGAGCTGTTGAAGAAAGCTGAGGTGTAAGAGTTGTACAGGTTACCTGATGTGTGTGAGTTCGCCCTTGTTTTAAATTTTGAGGTTTGAGAATCCTTTCTCCTGTGACTGGTTGTGAATCACTTCTCAAAGCAGTTTGAGGGCTGTATATAAAAATGAGGCTGGCTGTTTGTTTTTAGTTTTGGCGTTGAATGTTGTGCTGGCCTCTAAACTCTCCTTACTGCAAGTCCAGGGTGTGCCAGAAAACGCGTAGGGGGTGAGACTTGTTTTCTTGTTTTGCTTAACTAAAGATTTTCTTCCTAAATTATATAACCATTATCCAGGCATCTTGTTAGTTCAAAATTTTTTTTTCAATGTTTGTAAAAGAGAGAGAACTTGACTCCTGCCTTTAGTTTAGCCACGGAAGATTCTGCTAGCTATACTCTGCCTCCAGTGAAGTCATCTACCTTGAAGATGAGAAGTGGTAGGCTACTTAAACTAAACACACAATAGTATCAGCAAAAGCTGTCTGGCAGAGTCAGACCTCGTTGCAATGTGGGTGTTAGGAGCATTTCTTTCAGCCAGCAAGCATGCTGAGCAAGCAGCAATGAACGGGATGCTGCAGTTTGCCACTGAAACTACCAAGAGGTAGTTTCCAGAGAGGTCAGGAATGAAATAAGTGGGAAAACCAGGAGAGCACCAAAAATGAGGGTACTGGAGGCATGAATGCTGTCTATAACAATGAATAATAAAGACAAAATGTGCTGCATGTGACACAGAACTGAAAATTATTCTGGATTCATTAATGGGTTGAGCTATCTAAGAATTTTGTAAATTATAGCTAATAACTAACACAGAAATGCTCAGCTTAAAATTGACCTCAAATCCTGCAGTCATCTTTATTTCAAGACTTCCATCTTCTACAAGTAGGAAGTTCATTGCTAACTTGCTAATAGCTTTATCTTATTGAAATAAAACGGACATAGGAAAACTTTCAGGTTTTATACTACTCAAATGCAGAGTCAGCATTTAATGTAAGGTTGCCCTTTGTCTTGCTTGCACCCCTTGCCACAACTGCTCAGGCACTGTGCGAGTGCTCTGTACTCAGAGTGTCTTGAGCTCAGTTCATCTCGGCTAACTTCAGATGTCTGCAAGGTAAATCTTGGCATCTGAACTAGCCATGCTGTCACCTTTCATCAGTGGAAAGAGACAGAAACTTCAGTGAGGTCAGTTTTAACACTTTGGACTGTTTCTGGTAAGCTGTGCAAGCAGGAAAGCCGTTTTGCTGGTTGTGTTACACGGAGCAGAATGAGACCTCAGCTCTGGGTGGCTCCTCTGGATAGTACTGTTAAATGTAGACCATGGGTGAAAATTCTCTTACAGCATTGAGAACATTGTTATTTTTGAATATATGGCAAGAGGTAAGGTAGGATTAGCTGCTCAGTGTCTAGCTGCTTTGAAATTTTACAGTTAGTTGTGCAGTTTTAAGCAGAGGAGAGAGATCAGGCTTCCATGGATAGAATCAAGTCTACTGCATCTGCTGGAAGTCACTGCTGCGTTCAGAACTGTCACCAAAATACCCAACAGTGTTCAGTGGCTGAGAAGGAAGAATATCACCAACTGAAACACTGCATTAAAAATCTGGAAAGGATATGGCTATGTATAAAAGGAGAAGAGCAGATGACAGAAAAAGGAGAAAGGGAAGCTGCCAACTGTCCTTTATTCATTGCTGCTTTAAGGAAAGCCATTAAGCTGGAAAGCAAATTGGAATGTCAGCGGTAATCTCATGTATCTGAAAAGGGGGAGATTTAGGAACCTTTGACTGTGAAGCTTGGCCTCTGTTGCTCTTTAAGTGTGGGTGTTTAAGGGAGAGTGTGTTTGTGTGTGTATGTGTCAGAGAGAGAGAAAACAGAGGCCCAAGGACTTATCTTTGCAGAACCAGAACATGACACCCACTATCAACAGTGGGTGCATCCCCTCTGCAGATAGAGGGGGTTTGCCCATTGATCATCTTGTTCTCTGCGTTTTCAGTGTTTGCTTGTGTGTCACAGGACTGGATAAGCACTCGCAGTACTTCTCAGCCTTGTGCTAGAACTAGGATTTATCCCATATCTCTTTGTATCTGCTTTTTACATTGAACAGACAGAAAGTCCGTGCTTCTTCCTGAGCAGCGCAGGTCAGTGTGTAAAGAACTGAAAACACTTTAAGCTGTGTATTTTTTTTTCCAGATAGGTTCAAAATACTGAATGTCTTTTTCACTCTACATATAGCTAGCATAAGGAACAAATAATAACCCTCTCTCTCTGCTTTGGAAAGATTGGCCAATAGTTAGGTGAGGTTATAAGAAGTTCCAGGGTCTTTGGTCCTCTTGGGCTCTTTAAGTTCTGCTTGCCATGCTTTATCTGTCTTGAAAGTACCCGAAATGTTTTCAACCCCTGTTGCGTCCCATACCAACCTATCACCTGCTTCACTGCTCACTACCACAGCTGGTTATCATACTTACTTCACAAAGTTCTGTTAGCAGCTGTAAAGCAGTTTGTACTTCAGTTACTTTCAGTCATGAATTTCAGTATTTTCTTAATATATTTCTTCATATCCCTGGTACTCGGGGACAAGATTTTGTCTGTTGAATAACTTTCCATTTGAGAGTGAGTAATACTGGTGCTTGAGACCTGAACAAAAGATGATGCCAGCCTCTTGCAGGAAGGAAGAAGCCTTGCCTGTATTTTAGTGGCATAGATAAGGGGAGGGTAAAAAAAAAAATCCTTCCCTAAATACTTGTGTTTGAAGTAGGAGGAGCTCCTATCACTCAGATCTTGAGTTGCTTTACTGTAGCCTGGTCTTCCTCTTTGGTGCCTTTTTTTCCTTTAGAGCCCTTTAGTTAATTAACTTGCTTGATTAAAAGCAGAATGTCCAAACTCACGGGTCATCACACTTGGGAAGTTTAGATGTCCTGTTTAAAAATAGGCATCAGCACCTGATATGCCTTTTGAAGACAGCGGGAGCCAGTCCTGCATGAGCTCGCTAAATATAGCGGCAGCCCCACCACTTGCTGGAGAGATTAATACAGGGAAAAAATTCCATTTGGGCAGGTAGGGTGCAGCGGATCCAGAAGAGCTCCCAGCCATGCTGTCTGTGGCATGGGCTCTTAGTAAGAGGAGATTGCTTTGATTTTCAGTTTTTCAATGTAGCAGGATGGAGAAACTTGCTCTGCCAGATTGTGCCAAGTTGTGAACTAGGGCTTTATATACCTTTTACTCAGTTATTACTTGGACAGAGCAGAAATACTTGAAAATTGTGTTGTGGGTTTGTTTTTTGTTTTTACTTCACAGCTATTTTCAGAGATCAGCCCTTCATACAACCTTCACTTAGTGAAAAAATGAGAAAATTAAATGATCCTAATTGCACAGTGCACCGTGACTCCATGTTTCAGCTGTCCTTCATTTTATTTTTATACTTACTATCGTTCCATACAGACCTACTTTTTGTCTCATCTGTACTGTTGTAAATTATGGCATCAGCTGAAAGGTGAATTGCTTAAACTAAAGCCTAATTCCACAAATTTATTTCTTGTGTTCCTCAGTTTATGCATATGTTTTAAGTCTGTGAGACTTGGCAGGTTGGAAGGTTTTGATGTATGTGGACTTCTGTACATAAACACAAGCCACCAAATGTCCAAAAAAGGAGAAGCAAATCCAGTGAAAAGGCTAAGATCTGAAATGAGAGGGGGACAGTGGGCAAGAGGAGGAAGGGGGGAGACTAGTTAAATTAAAGATGCAGGAACAAATTCTGAAGTCTTGACAACCAGCTTTCAGAGTGCTTTTACTCCACACACTTAAATAAGTAATCTGTCCTCCACATTAAATCCTGAAAAACTTCACTTGCATCAGCCAAAACAAAAGGCTTTAACTGAGGCAGGGGAAGAGTATTATTTTGGAATTTTTGATCTGAATGGTCAATATAAACTTCCTTTTCCTGGCTGCAAAGTTAACCTAACCTTCCAGTTTTGGACAGAGTACTGCTGAGTGTAATGTCCTAATACCTGCCTTAGATCAGAGCTTCTTGTTGCTGCCGCAATACTCTTACACTGCAGAAGTGTGAGCTATAAGTGTCCAGGACAGTTTGGAACAGCATCAGTCAGTCTTCTGCTGCTTAGGAGAAATTTGTAAATCCTTCATATGTCACTAAAGATGTAAAGTAAATGTAGTGTTGGCCAGATTTTGACACACAGTGCAATACAATAGTCCAGTGTCATTATTCAGATTCATCAAAGATCAATCAAACATGGCAAATAAATCCAACACGGGGTGGAGAAAAACTGGCAGAGACAGTGCACCTCTGGGAGTGTGTCACCTCCATCAGCTGAGAAAGAGAAGGCTGAGTATTTACCATGATGCTATCTCTGTACAGATAAAAATGTGTTGATACGGTGTCATTTGACCCTGTCATTGCAGCCAGTGTATGGTGAACAGCATATGGTTACCATGTACTCTTTGTAATTATAAAGTGAGTTCCTTGGGAAGGAGTAGCTGAAAAGGGACTTTTAAACCTTGATTGGTAGGATTAGTATTTGAAGTATGTGGTAGGAATAAATCTTTCACCTTTGTAGATTATTTCATCTCTTCTCCAAAAACCTGGTATTTAGAAACATACCCACTTACTGCATACAGATGTTCTGATCTGGGGACCCTCTTCAGGTAAATAATTTGGCCTCTTTGAACATAAGAGCTTTTTTTTTTCCCCACAGACCACTTGAAGCTGAAACAGATGCCTGCCTGACCAGGAGGGCATGCTGATGAACACCAGACTCTGTAAATGCTAGCAACAGAAGGAAGGAATAGTGATATGAAAGGGTGGGGGAAAACATACTCTAAAAATCCTTCTGTGACCTCTGTATACATGGCCAAATTATGCTGAGAATGGCTCAAACGCACAACACAAAGGTGATCCTCCTCTTGGTGAACTCTCTTCTGTATTTCCTCCCAGTAGATGAGTAATGCAGGAGGGCGCATCCAGTATTTCAAGTAGGGCTGAGTCAAAATTTCTTTGCTTTAATTTCTGAGCTCAGATTAATAAGCCTCAGTATAAGTTGTTATTGGAAAGCATTTATCAATGTCACCTTCTCCCTCCACACTGAAATACTACTGTTAAAATGATGCCTCTCTAGGAATAAAAAAAAAAAGAGAGATACGGAGCTAATTTTGTTTCATCAATTTTGTTGGTAAAGATGGATGGTTTCAGAAGTTGGAGAGGCTTATGATCCTGATGAGTACAGCAGCTGAAAGGAGAAGAGGCTGAAAGAAGTATGTATTCTGTGGGGACCCATCAAATAATTCTCACCCCTTCCTTAAGAAGGAAAATAAAAGCATATTCCCTAGGCTCTGCTGCCATGCTGTCCATTCTCTATTCCTTTAGTATGGAAAAGATGGAAAAGCTCTTTCCAACAACCTGTCTGTGCATTAGCCAAGATTTAAATGTATTTTTAGTACTTGCACTGCCCCGACAGTGACGTGTCTCTAGGGTGTCCTGTAGAGCTGCTCCCCTTGAGATACTCCGGTGCAGTTAAGGCAGGGTGGTGCTGATTCCTGGGGGAAGGCTTTCTGCGTGGGCTGACACACACAGGACAGCCAGGAGCCCGGTCAACACTCACAGGCTCATTCAAGTGGTAGTTCAGTGCTTAATGCGAGAGGGTTGCAGCTCATCACCAGGGCACGTAGGCATGGCTGCAATGCAAATAGTTATTGTTCCTGGCCTGTCACACTGGAAGAGTAAATAGACAAGGAAGCTAAAATGCAGTATTAAGTGAAGTTTGAAACGGGGGCAGCAAGGAAGAGCTCTGCAGTCAGTACTGCATAGGGGAGCACATAAAGGCTGTCAATCTCACCTATTTTCAGGGAGTCTTCCTTTATGCAACATGCTTGTATAGAAGTTAAGCAGATTTTTCTAGAGAGAGTCTTATGTTTGAATGTTCTGGACTCTTGTGTTTAGATTTTTACTGTTGGGAAGATTGAAGAGAAGAAAACTCCCTTGTGTTCAGAGTATATGCTGGTAGCATCTTCTGAATACTTAATCTCATTTTTCCTTTGTAGTTACATCCTTTCCTCTTTTGTGGAAGAGCATTAAGGATCTTAAGTGTGTTACATTAATCTTTTCAAGAAAAGAACATGTGGCTGGAAGTATGCAAGTTTCAGGTTGGCCTGGGTGGTTGTTGTTATTCTCCCAAGATGTTGACAGTACTTTTAATGATGGCTTGTTGTTTTCTAAATGAGTAAAAATTAACAACGACAACAACAAAAAGCTTTCAAACCCATATTGTCCTCTTGTCTGTATTTCCCTGAAATTTGAGTCTCCCACCTCTGCACTCTCATGAAATTGCAGAAAGTAATTTTTTTCAAATGATGCAACATCGTAAGAAGATACTGTCTTTTGTTTCTGCTCCTAAAAACAATGTTTTCCTTTCTGAACTCTTGAGCTGCCTTTGTTTCTCCTGAAAAACTTGACCAAATCACGTGTAAGAGAAAGATTAACAGAAACAAGAGGATAGAAGGTCAAGAGAGAAGGAAAGTATTTAGTGGCATCACTACTCTTAGGAGTATTGTACAGAGATCCTGCCGTACCAGGCTCTGTGCAGTCTGTGCTCCTGCGTGGTTTCTAAATGTGTGTATCTTACGAGTTTATAGTAAGGAATTTATTAATTACTTTGTTTAACAGGAGCTGTTTCTTTGGAGCCTTTCCCAACTTTTATTTGGGTCCCAAAGAAGGTGGATAGAAGTTTTTGGAAATTTGCAGCATTCCCCTGTGCTGAGTGTGGAACAGATAGGTAAATCCTGATAGACCAAGACAAATTACATGCACTTGCCTGTCTGTAAGAAACTGTAATATACTGGAAAAATATTTCTTTGCCAGCACCTTTCCCACATTGATTCATCTCGTTCCAGCAGCTTAATCATGGCCATTTGAATGTGCCATTGCAGATATTAATTCAGTTTGACACATCCATTTTCCATACACTTGGGAAGGAAATCTCTTCCTACTGGTCCCTACTTTAAGACACAAAGCAAAACAAAAAACAAAGGAACATTATGTGATTGGTACCAGCACCAGTTGCTCTCTTTGTTTCTAAGTTCTTGCTCTTCTGGAAATAAGCTTTAGTGGCAAGAGAGGCCTTTAGACAATCTGGTGGGGATATAAAGAATGTGCTTTGTTTATATGAGCAAAAATAATTGAGCTTTTCTCTTGCTGCCTGAAAGCCACGTCTCCTGTTTCTGGACCTGTTTACTGTGTACTGTACAGAGCCTGCAGCCTTTCTGCAGCAGATCGGGACTCCCCTAGCCTTTCTGCTGTTTCCTTTTTTATGGTCGGGCTTTTGAGCAGCACTGGTATGCCCCAAACACCTGCCAGATTTGCATATCATTCTTGCTTGGCTTGAGCATCCACTGCAAAGTTGGCACATGAACTGTGGAGAAGCAGGGCTAGTGTTTTGATTGCACGCCAGAGCCTGATACTGAAATAGGCAGTGGGACGGAATCCAGTAATTGTTGGCCTCTGATCAATGAAAACTGTCGTTAGGCCAGTAAATCGTCGGTATGTGGGCTTAGTTCTATATATCATCTTTGGGCTGGTGTCACCCTGACTCCAGGACGAGAACATTATCAACATGTCATCAAGTCTGCCGGGAGCTTTTTATTACTTTTTCTCCCTTTGATTTATATCCATTCTCAAATTTCACACAGGTCAGGTTTGACAACACACTGGAGGGATGGTGAGGGGATTGTTTCTTTGGTGCAGAAATAGCCGGGACTGGCAAATCTATAGCAGGAGCCCCTCTCCGTTTCCCTCTCCCCTGTACTCCCCAGATGGCTGCTGGTGGAGCTCTGGCCTGGCAGAGCCTCCCTCGCTGGTTGCTAATTGCTGTGGCAGGAAGCAGAGCCTTCCATTATCTCTGCTGAGGCTGTGCATTGGGATTGTGGTGAGACAACACCTGATTAGCTTTGGCCTTGTCCACACACAAGAGTGGCACAGCTTTAATTTAGATAAACTGCTACTTTAATTTCGATTAAAGTGAAGATGCTACTGTGGGCAGTAAGGATTCTGGCTATCTTTTTTGTTTTGTTTTGTTTGGCTTAAAGTGATTCTGAATTAATTCAACAAAATAAAAATAAACCACATGTAATAAATGTCCACACAGTTCCTTGCACTTTAACTCAGTTTAAAGCTGAGCCTCCATTTTAAACCCAGCAGAGGTTTCTTTTGCAGACAAGCCTGTGCCACCTGGGGTGCTGTGGGAGTAACACCGAAGCAGCCCCCCTGACTAGTGCAGATGGACCAGCTCGGGCAGCACTCTGCCCCGTTGCCACTGGGAAATAGAAATCTCTACTGGCTACAAAAGCTGCAGCTTCTCTGTCTTTGTTTCCATCTTTTCAGAACAACTAAATGGATGGTTATTGCTATGCGTGGATGTGACATAATATAATTTCTTCTTTAGGGTAAGTTATTGTGAAACACAGACTTCTTCTGCAGTAGCACCTGCAAGAGGAAGATAGATTGCTAAGGCAGGAGCAGAATAATTGTAATTGTGACAAAGACTCACACCTGCTTTAAAGGAAATTGTGAAGTTTCTCAGTGTAAAATGCTGACCTTCTCTTTGAGCTGGAGATAGGGAACTAGGTGGTATTTTTTGAGGGAATTTTCCCTTTAGTCCTACCTGAATACTGCATTTTCAAGGTGAAGTAAGGTTATTTCTTGGGTACTGCTCATGAGAATTCGTAGTGTTTAAAAGTATGTTGTGTATGCAGTTAAAGCCTATTTTCATGTAAAAGTCTGAATTCAACTCCTTTTGCCTGCAAGTAACAACTGAAATCTGGAAAAGATCATAGCCAAAAAGGATTTGGCTAGAAAATACAGCTGAGGCCTGTTGGGCTTCAGAAAGACAGAAAGCACATCCAGAGTTAAGGCCGAATGCACAAGTGGCTGTGGTACACCAAGGGATTATGTGCTGCTGCCTTCTCCATACAGGCACAGCAAGTCCAGATATGACTAAGAGTCCAGGCCCTGAGTTTTGCTCCATTTAGCTGAACTTGAAATGTTCTGTTTAAAATGTCTTTATGGTATTCCTTCCTTGTACGTAAATAGCGTTATTTAAAGGCAAAGTGAGATAGAAAGTTGCCGGTTAAGGCGGATGGCTAGCTTTTTACAGGCCGAGTGCCTTTTCTGGAGACCTTTTATTCTAATGAGTAAATCCTCATTAAGGGACACTCTGTTTAAATCTGATCGTGGCCCCATTTCAGCAAAGCACTTGGCGTGTGCTGAAATATGCGGGAAGTCGGTGAGATTACTTGGATGCTTAAAGTTAAGCAAGTGCAGTACTGAATTGGGATGTGCATGAGCACCAGATTAGTTGCTGCACAAGTACAGACCTTATTACTCAAAGTTAAATATTTTGAATTCTTTTTTAATCTTCTTAATGGGAAAGAGAGTAGGCTGCCTTCAAACTCCCTTTCTTGCCAAATTCCATTTCTTAAATCAAAGCTCACATTTGAGTTACATGACCACAAAAAGCATTATAAACTAATAAACCTCTGAATTTGTTTACAGTTGTGTAAATTGAAAAACAGACAAACCAGTTTAAGATTTCTTTGTTCTTATTTTTCCTTTTCTTTTTTCTTTTTGTATTTGCTTGCAGGCTTAGGCCTTTGAACTGTGTTCTTTCCTTGGCTGCACTATTCTCTTCCCTAGGTCGAGCAGGCAGGGAGGGCTTGTGACTGCAGCCTGCACCAAACTACACAGCTAGCCTTGTTACCTCTGTGCACACAAACTCTCTTCAAAGAAGCTACTGTCTTCTGTCAGTAGAGTTTAATATGTCCAGAGTGATGTACTTGCCTGACCCAGTCTGTTATCAGAAGGCTTAAATGCAGCCCTGATCTGGGAGGGCTGCACGACTGCTTCTTACTGGCACTGTGCGAGGACTTGCTCTGCGTATAATTAGCAAACTTGTGTTCTCCCCGATTCCCTTCGTGCCACAGTGGGAAGAGCAGAATGCACATTGCAAGCAGATAGCCAAGGCTCTGTGTGTAAGGGCATAACAAAAACAAATACAGTCATAATACCTTAGGGGAAAAAAGAGCAGAGGTCTCTAAACAAGCTTTTGTGTGTTATCTCCAGCAAGCTCATAAGAGAATTCACAGCGTGAATTTGTGTATGTGTGTGATCGTTGGCTTCATTGTGTAGGCTTTAAAGTCTGGTACAAATTGTATTTGTTAGTATTGCCTCTTGTCCCACATTCTATCCAGAAAGTGAGATCTTGAAGCTAGGATAGCTTCCTGTTCCATTTATTTATTTATTTCTAAATCTTCTAAGTTTGTTACTCTTAAATGGAAAAGACACCAAAGCAGAGGAGAAGGAGCTCTGCCCACCAAAACAGGCCTATGGAAATATCCCTAGCTAAAATAAACAGAGCTTTACTGGGCACATTTAGGATTCAGTCAGGATGCAAAGGAGTACCCACCTCCCAACAGGCTCAGCAGCTGCAAAGTTTGCTTTGCAGGCGTTGTGTAAGAGATTCACAAAATTAATCTTTTAGCAGGGATTCTGCTGCCACATTACAATTGTAAATATTAGGTATGCGTAATTATTTGCCATAAAAGCAGAGAAACTTGAAATACGGTGGTCTTTTAATAGCACAGCGGGAGCAAATGGTGAATACCTCAGACTCCACTGCAAAAGCCTATGTGAAACATCTCAGCCCATCCTAGGGCAGGGAATGTTTCAACTGGTGTGCTGAAACTATCCTGGCCGCTGTGGTTTCTGATCTATGTCAGTTTGTGTTCGTGTTTCCTGAAGTCAGACGTTCGTGCCATGTTAACAGACCCTCTCTGCCTTGGCTTCCCCGCTGTATCTGAGTCTACAATTACTCATCCGTTCAAGTGGAGCAGAAAGTTTTGTGCAGTTCTGTTCCCTCACACTGCAGACCCCTCTGTTCTTCATTTGCAGAGCTTATAATTCTGCAGTGGGTGGCTTTTAGGAACACTGTCATATAGCTCAAGCTTCTGGGGCTTCTGCTTTGGCCCTGGACACCCTGGAGAAACTGTACAAATAAGGTTTTCAATGAATGTCTGAGCATTGCGTCTGAGGGGGATGTCTATCCTGTTAACACTGATGTAAGAGCAGCTCCTGTGGAAATTTTTGAGGGCTGCTTTAAAATGGTTGCTGAGGTAGAACAGCCAGGGTGCAAGGCTGCAGAGGGGAGCTCGGTGGTGCTGGACTGTCAGCTGGCCATGCTGCGTCAGCAGGGTGACACTGTTTGCAGAATTTTGTTAAGATGAAATGGAGAATTACTCAGCCTCTTTCTTCAGTAATAGAGAGTTGAAGAAGAGCTTCACTGAAAGATGTCATCCACAGAATTATCTTCTTCACATCCAGTTTCCTTTTGAGTTCTATATTATTATTTTTTTTCTTTCAAGGCAGCTCCATGTATATGTTAGGTGTTGATGTTGTTTTATGTATACAGGATCTGAGGAAAGCTCTTTTTCATGATAAACAAACTTTTCTCACTGGAGCAGTGCCCTCGGGGGTTTCTGAAGTGTCAGCCAGAAGCCTATCTAATTTCTGTCAGATAAGCAGTAGAATTTGGCCATAATTTCTCAGAAATCACAGTCTCCACTGGATATGTGTCTCTGCGTTGCACACCGGTTTGTCACTCTCCCAGCAATTCATTCTCCCTTGGATAAGACTGTGGCGGCTGGAGCCATATTGTAAGAAAAATGCAACCCTGAAAGGGCTGTGAGCTAATGACTAATCCTGCAGCTGCAGGTGCCTGTGCTCATTCAGAAGGGAAGCCCCTGCAACTCCAGACCTGGGAATAGCTTTGCAAGTTAGACCCAGGTCACTGAAATTCACAGCAATGGCCATGGCTTTAAGTCTTTTCATCAGGTGTTAAATGTTTGTGGGCTGTGACCTTGAATAGATAGGGGATAAAGACATCTGGGCATGTTCTTTCTCAACCCCTATTACATTTTCTTTCCTGCTGTAGTTCTTGAGTCTTTGCCTTGTTTCTGCTTCAGTCTTTCTGATTACTCCCTTTTCACTGCATATTCTATTGTATACCTTAGCCTAGTTTCTATAATCACTTTTAAATCTTGCCTATATTACCATTCAGGTTTCTTGTCCCACTTTGAAGTTTATTTTTAATGAGGGATAATTAACATTAGTATTAGTGTGATATATTTCATGTGCAGCTATTCTGCTACAGATAACTTGTATCTTTATTTTCTTTGTTTTTAAACATTCATTTTAGAGGATTGATCCTGATAACTGTAAAATTTACTCATTTAAGGAGTCGATTTCAAAGGAACTGTTCATTTGAGTAAGCTCTAATGTCTGCACAAAGGTTTCCATGGCTGAGTGCCTTTAATTTCTTCTGTGCATCTGTGTTCCAGTCTTTTTTGTGTTGTTAAGCCTTCTCCCAACCTTGATGTCTTTTGTGTTTTTAAAAATAATAATAATAAAAAAGTGTAACTTCCTCCAGGTTTCTTATATTCTTCTGTTGTCACCATCATGGTTCTACATGAAACTACCTTGTTCTACCAAAAGAAGTCGTTAGTTTCCAGTAATAACTGTAAGATACTTGTTAAAGCAAATAAAAGCAGATTGACAGAAGTTTGTTTGGGATGAAAGACAACTGTAATCTAAAGTGAGACCTGCAAGGCATGACATACGGACTGGGACGTTGGTTTGCAGATGGCCTGTGCTATGCACTGGAAGTAAGGTCTCCTTCCTCCAAAGTCAACAGCAAAACGTCCATTTACTTAAACAGCAGAAGTAACAAATCCACAGTTTGTATCTTGTGTAATCACACGCATTGGAGTAGAGAGATTCATACATTCAAACTTCTGGTTTAACCTTCTGAGGAACACCATGGATTTTCCAGTGCGGTGCGTAGGTTAAGTCTGGTAAGAGTATTGGTGGCTCATCTGGGAGAACATAGAGGAGAGAGCACTGAGGTTCCAAGCTGTGATCTGTGATCCTCCTTTTTTTTTTTCCCCAATGTTTTCTTGCTCCACTCAGTCATTCCTCTTTCTCCCTTCCATATCCTTCCTTTTTATAACATCAAGAGGAAGGCAGCTTCCATAGAAAGCAGGTCCATAGAGCAAAGCATGCAAAACTCTTAAGGCAGATCATGGTGAAGAACACCAGCTTCAGCAGACAGTTCAGGTACTGTCCTCTGGTTTTTTTGGACCTGAAAGTAGAATATATGTAAGCAATTAAGCTGTTGGTTAGGGATCAGTGTTGGTGAGAAGCTGTGTTGGTGCTGTGTTGGCACTGGTGGCTGGGACAGATGGAGTAAATCTTACTGGCATCGGTAGGAAAGACTGATCAAAGTTTTAGGTGGAATTTCGTACTCTCTGCCTTCTTTCTTTTTTGTTCACAATGGTTTTCTTTATGGTCAAAGAGAAACTGTAGTATCCCAAGAGGCAAAGAAAAAATGAGGAAACTCTTCAGTGACTAGCATGAGCAGACGACTGCTCAGATAATGAGGTTCATTAAATATGGTGCAAATAGTGGTGCAAATGCTTTTGTCAGTGAAGTGGTCCTTTAGAAGACTTTGGAGCCAGGATATTTCCTTTCATCATCGGGGCTTTGTTGAGGTGCACTGTTGATTAGGAACATAAATGTCAGGCTGTCAGTGTGCCAAGTTGGGAGAGTGTGTCTGAATAGACTCCCAGCAGGAAAATCCCTGAGCTACACTAAACAGGTGAAATAAGGTGGGAACTGAGAGAGAAAATCACTGTTAACAGAAGGCAGCTGACGAGGGAAGAATAGTGGGAAAAATCCTCATTATGATTATTTGTTTCATGATAGATGTCATCTTTTCTCACTGCATAGTGTCTTCCGAGGAAAGACAGTAAAGGGAAAGTTCACTTTCTGCACCTTCACTGAGACTCTGCACTAGTCACTCCTGCAGACACTCGGAATGCTCTGCGAAGGTCGTTTTGCAAGGTGCTTTTCTCCATTGTAGGTTTAGCAGGTAGAGAGTCATGTCCGTGCAGACAGCGAGTACTCTGGATACTGCTGCACTGCCTGGCTACTCACTAAACGTACACACCAGGATGAGTCCTGAACAATACAAGGCAGTGGGACTCAAGTGTCTTTTAAGTTCAAGTCTGGTAATTTAAAAATAACCCAGGTGGCACAATTTTTCTAACACAGGGTCATCAAAATGCAGTCCTCAGTACTGAGGCAGGATGGAGTGGCTGGTGTTGGTGCAATCGCTCCTGGTCATATTATGGTATACTTAAAGATTGTAAGGCTTACCTACTCAGGGCTGGCAGGGCAGAGACTCCCAGTCTAATACTCACCTGTGCTGTCACATTCATGGGTCACTGTGTCATTTGGACCTATTGACTTATGCCTGAAACCACTTCTGTTGCCTGTAATGCAGTTAGAACCAAAATCTGTCCTGTGTTTAAGTTAGAAATATGAGCTACTGCAGACCAGACCATCATCAAGTGTTCCTTATACCAAGATCCTTTTACAGGATTCAGGTGTCTTTATCTCTGCTTGCTGCTGCTGCCTTCTTTGGTTTGTGTTCGCTCTCATGTGCACTTCTGGCCTTGTCAGTTATTAGCTTTCTAAATAACAAAGCCTCAAATGCAGACAGCCAGCTGAACCTTGAGGCCGTGCGTGTGGCAAGATAATGGCCATGGTGTGCTTCAGGTGGAGGGGACTGTGGTCTTTGTAAGGTACTGAGAACACGATGCTGAAAACTCCTTGTTAAAACACCATCCGCCGTCTGTGCCAGTGGTGGCAGCCGAGGTGCTTTGCAGGAACTTCCTCCACCTTCCCAGCGTGTGTTTGGGCTTACGCAGGACAGGGCAGGAGCACAGGGTGCAATGTGAAGCTCTGGCTGCTCCAGGGCTCGCTGTGGCAGGTATGCTGTGCTGGGACATGGTGTCACCACGGTGCTGACACGTGGCAGTATTGGTAAGGTGGGCTACTCCAAAGGATCAGGGTTTGTACAGCAGCTTGGTTTTGGAGCAATATAATGGTGTTGGCTTTGTGCATGTTTAACAGAAGAGCTTCTTCAAACAGCTCCTAGCCCTTATTTTAATGATTTTTAAATAAAAGTTTTAAGGAAGGGTGTTACTGGTTCTTTTGAGTGCATCTATTTGCAGAAATGGCTTTCATTCTCATCTGCTTCCCCCTGCCCTTTTGTCTTTTGTGGTTTGTTTCTCCGGGGTTTTTTTGTTTGTTTGTTTGTGCTGAGACCTTTCTTCCTTCGCAATTTGATTGATCCTCCTTCTTTCAATTCTGCATTGGCTGGCTGTGTATGGAACCCCGCCTGGCTTCAGCCGAGACAAAATCGACTGCACACAATTTCCCTCTGACAGCTTGTACAAGAGCAAACATTTCCGAAGAGCTGAAAGTCTAGAAATTCAATCAGCGGAAAACCTACTGTGTGGAACAGCTTTGCTAGTGCTACAGCTCCCTGCTGGGTAGAAAAGCAATCCAGTTACAATAAATCCTTAAGAGTGGAGTCATTTGGGTAAAAGGAAAAACAAAAGCTGGTTTATACAAACTGATTGAAGTCAGACGTTTTGACTTCCCATTGAAAAAGGAGTCAAGGCCCTGGCTTGCTTGGCAATTTAAAGGGGAGATTGGCTCCTTTCATCTTTCTCTAGGGCTGGGTTCTTAATATTTTGCTTGTGGAAGAAATGTAAAGAGTTTTCAGTTTAAGTTAAAATATCTGCTTTGATATCAATATTGATGTCATAGTTGACTATGAGACGAGCTGGTTCTGAATGCTCCAGCAAGAGGTGAAGGCACTGGTCTGTTTCCAGCCATTCCAATTTTGTTCCACTGCAGTTACAGAAATGTGAAACTAGGTTCAGACTGGGATCAAAACCAAGGCTTGTATGTCTTGCCAGGACAGCTTGGGCAACATTTTGTGCTATGTTGCTGGTGTGTCATGAGCTTATGAAGCTGTTGATGCAATCTGGGCTGCCTGACAGACTCTTCTGACTGAAGTTATGAGTTATGCCTGGTGAGAGAGGAGAGATCAGTTCTCTTTGTATGAATTTTGTTTCATTCTTTAAATATAAACTATTAAAAATTAGCAGCATTAAAAAGCATTTGACATTAAAATAACAATGTTAACTGAGATGCCTGTAATGACTGTGGTGAAATATTTTTCCTTGTTTATATTTAAAACTTTAAATGAAGGTAGCTTGGGGTAATAGTCTCCGTGTCATTTTCCTTTATTTTAATAATTATTTCCACGGCTCCTCTTTGTGGGCTTTTCATACTGGAGCATATTAAATGGACCAAGAGTCTGGAACTGAAAAATGGCAGAAACAATCTTCATAAAGTCAAGTGGGCAAAAGTAAACTGACTGAAAATACAGAGGTTTCTTCCTCCTTAACTCCCTTTTAGGTGTTTGCATAAGACCAGGTAAAACTCTTCTGGGCAAATGTGAATTTTAAGAAGCTCCTGTCCCTTTAATAGCTGCATGGGGTCAGCCGAGCCTGCTGCCCTGGGATAGTCTGAATTCGGCTGTCATCCCTCCTCCCTCCCCGCCCAAATGTGGCTGGTCCTCATGGAAAATGTTAAAGATTGTATAAACTTTGTAAAGGATTTCCACTGGCCCTTCTGTTTAAATAAGATGTTGTAAATCGTAGCAAATGAGTACAAAACTTTGCTCAAAGATGGAGTTAAAATGTTTTAAAAAAGAGGGGTGAGGCAGGATTTTAACCTGATAAGACTCTTAAATCTCCAGTTTTTGTCACTTGCTGTTCACAACCACAAGAGGAAGGCTTTGTGGACCTGTGATGTGCCTCAAGTACCCTAAGTTTCTCTTCCAGCTTTCTCCCATCCTCTATGGAAAGAGAAAGTGACTGTTGATTCCAAGTGATCCCACTTCTGTCGAAGTGTTTTCTGGTGCTCATTGAATTGTGTTTTCTATGCCACCAGTTTAAAGGGGGGCTGTGACTTTCCAAGGGGAGCACGCTGATGACTTGCTAGCTCTAGTGATGTGCTCAGAACATGGAAATAGTGCTCTTAAACTCTGGGACATCTAATATCCTTGGTTTGGTTGGCTTCTGACAGTGCTACCCAAGATCCTTGGATGTCTCTGGTCAGTTCAAGACCCAAAACCATACCAGTGGCCCAGTGTCCACAGTTTTACATATCTAGAATGTCAGGGTTGCATTGAAATGAGGATCTGCTCTATCATGGCAGACTGAAGTAGTCAGTTGGGGTTCATCTCCTATCTGTGCATATCAGGAAAGTCCTCTTCAAGGGAGATATATCTGAAAGTTTTTTGTCCAGACTTGCAGTGTTCAGGGAAACACAGTTGAAAAATCATTGATGGTACCTTGGAAGGTTAAAAAAAACCAAAAAACAACGTGTTTGGTAAAATTTTCAAGATTTTTAATTGTTTTTAATTTGTTTGAGATTGGAAAGGAATGATGAGTTTCTGAGAGCAATCAATACTGCTGAGCCCCTACTCCTGAGACCATTTGAAGGAGATAAACTTGAAATGTTCTGTGCCCTGCCTTGTCTAAAGGTTGGATTTTTTTTCTTTAACAGATTTCAGCAAAAGTAACTTAGCCTATTGAATGTAAGTTTTCAATATATAGAAACAACTGGGAGAGCCCAGCAAACTTACTGAAAAGGTGGATTAATCGCTTCCTCTGTAGCTAAGGGAAAGCAGAAACATGGTGTAAAGTCCTGTTGTAGGTGCAGATTTCTAAGTCTTTATTCAGGCCAAGCATCATCAGCTTTAGGAGCAACCTCGGACTGTAGTCCTATTATTTTTTTTAATGTAAAGCTTCAGTTATCTGCTGCTTGCTGTTGTGCTTCATTTTATGCTGGGAAACTTCAGCTCTTTTTGCCAACAGCCTCTTTAAGTAATAGCTACTATGTTTTTGTTGGTGGTTTTGTTGTTGTTGGTTTTTTGTTTGGTTGGTTTTCTTCTAGTTATCATTTGCTGTTTTCTTCATCCTAAAGGGCAAATTATTTTGCTGTCACAAAATAGTCCTGGTAGGGCTCAGCTGAAACTGAATGCAGAGCATTGTCTTTATTTCATACCATGTATTTCAGGATTCTTGGTCTGTGGTTTTTTTCCTCACTCTGTTCTGAGTGTGAGAGTGCAATTAGCCCACACTAGACCATGCCATTTGACAGTTGTAAAGAAACGTGGCAGAACCCAGAGTGTACTCTGAAGGTGGTTTCTGGCCTGAGTGCTGCAGCCCAGGGGTAGCTCCGAACCTGCCATCTGAGAGAGGCTGGAGCCTGGCCACAGGGCGAGTGGTCCTGGGAGGGCTTCCCAGCCCTTCCACACACTGACCCATCCTCGTAGTCCGGATGTGTCGGGGTCTTTTGAGGACACTTAGAGCTCGTTCTTACAGGCGCATTGTGTGGAGAGTTTGGTAAGCTTTGGAATTTATGGAATAGAATTTTAAATCTGATTCTGTGCTGTTAGAGAAAAGAACTCAGTTTCTACTTCAGTGTTGTCCCCTGTCTCCTCTCCTGACTGTTTCCATCTCAGCCCTGCTCTGGCGCTGTGGAAATCTTCAAGTCCACAGACTAGATCTGAGTTACCTGAGCAGCTCTGCCGTTTGCTCTCAGGAAGTTTCCCGCCACCCTGAAACATGGTGGATGACCTCAGTAGTAGGGCATTCCACTTACAACACCACGAGGCTTCAGGATGCTTTCCTGGTTATTCCCTAGAGGAAATGATCCATCCCTAAACAGTGGGTGAGGCTGGAGACATGGTAGGAAATCATTTAATGAGGAACCGCATTTTATCCTGAAGAAATCTCATTGATAGGAGGTTTTAGTTCTGTTTTTCCTGGGCTGTTTACCAGTGTGTTTGGGGGATAACTGTTCTGGAAAGAAGCTGTGAATTGGAGTAGCAGCAGCTGAGTGAGGAGACTGTTGAGCTGCTACAGTGAAAGTGGGTGCAAAGTGTGGTGCTTGGAAATGAGCAGCAGTGAAAAAGTGAAAAATTCTGCTGTTGTAGGAGTGTAGGAGGCTTGTGTTTGAACCATTCAGGAGAGAGACTCTGCATTGCTGCTGCTGCAGAAGTAGGGCTGACCAGTTTAGTTTCTCCTCCCATCTAAACCCCTGGAAAAAGCCAAGCAGGAGAACACCTAAAACCCTAAAAACTCTTCACATTTTCATTGTTACATCAATTGATGCCAATGCTTGCGTAGTGGGATGGATTCCACCCCCAAGTACTTTCTTTCTTACTGTGACTTGTTTTGTGTGAAATCTGCAGTTCACTGGTGTAGGAACTTTATACTTTTAGACAATAACTGCGGTGGTGGATTTTTAGGATTTTATGCGTGAGAGGGGCGGGTAGGAATTTAACATTGTTGCTACATTTTCATTTGTTTTGATTTGATATCCATCGCAACGGAGGGCAGAGCACCACCGCGAGAGGTGCTGCCAGGTGTGGCTTCCTACTGCTTTCTAATTCTGTGATCACAGAACACCCGATTCTGCAGTCCTCGCACAGACAAGTCTCCCACAGATTTCAATGGGAAATTTGCGTGCATCAGGGATAAAAGAGCGGGCCCCAAGTTGTGTACAATGATGCAATCTGATCCTCCTGCTGTGGAAATTGATGTAATCGCATTCTCGCCCTCCCCCCTTTTCTCAACCCTTCTCCCTACCAGTCCCCGGTGAGTCCTGGGGGGCTTCTCACCAAACAGAGGGGAGGATGCAGCTGTGTGCTAAAGCAGCAGGGGAGGGGAGGAGACCTGCTAGAAAAATTTATGAAGGGTTGCATCCTAGATGTAACCCTAGAAAATGGCTAAGAACGCGGACCTGCCTGCCCTGAACAACACAATCACCTTCTTTTGCTACGTGAGCAAATGTGTCTTGGCTAGAATTGTGACATTCGTGATGTGTCCTCCTGCGTGTGTTGTAAGGCTGAATTAAAGTGCTCTGTGAATTGAGCAATCTCTGTGCTGCCTGCATTAATTCCTCCGCACCGTTATTGTTGACAGTCTCTGCTTTTTCAGTGGTGCTTTTGTGCCCTGGCACAGTGCAGGTTGCTTGGGAATATCAAACCCCGAGAATGCTGCGCTTTGTTGCTGGGCGAGCCGGGCGACCTCTCGGGTGCTTCCCTCGGCTTTGCCATTTACATGGGGTTTGGGTTTATTTTTTTCCTTTGGGAATTCTAGGCTCAGCTGAATTTGTTCTGTGTTTTGTGGAAGAAAGGGCTTGTTAAAGAATTCCTTGATGACTTTGAAGTGAACTATTTATTTTCTCTCAAGGCTTATTCAGTGTAGCCATTTGCCCCCTCTCCTCTGTTTTTTCACCCCAGTGTTTCCTGAGCTACAAGCATTCTTGGAATATATTAGTTGTAATGAGTTATGTGGGCATCAGAAGTTTTCTTTGAAACTATATGGCATCAACATCTGTTAGCTCTTAGAGAACAGAGATGCAGACAAAGGGGCTGATGGGGGGAGGGAGGAAAAAGATATTAAATTCTGGAGTATGAAGTCTCCGTCTCAAAGACTCAGGGGGAGGGGAAGGGGAAATCTGCTAAACTCTGCAGCTTTGATGTGGTCCTCTGGCCCTGGGATTCCTTTTATGGGAATGTGCGTGGCAGACGGTCCCGCAGGCCCTCTGCCCGCTCTGCCCGCCCACCCTGCCTGCCCACTCTGCCCTCCCTGCCTGCCCAAGCCTTCCCTCCCAGCAGCCGGCCCAGCCTGCAGCATAAATCCTGCCACAGCCCTTGTTGCTACAGTAACATTTTCAAGGAGAATGCCCTGTGCTTAGTTTTCAACTATTGAGACGGGGAAGCAAAATTCCTAACAATAGAGGTAACTCTTTAGTGAAAAATAAAGTAAAATAAATGTTTGAAGTGAACTTTTTATTTGCTTGTAATCCTCCTGACCCTGTGGATCAACATGCAACTGTTCATCTAAATCAAGTTTTCAAATGGTGTGTCTGGATTTTTTTTTTATTGCCTGCAATTATAAAGCATGTGTCTGTTTCTGTGTGCGCAGCATCAATCAGCGTTCAGGCACGAGCACTGATGCTGCACTGCTTACAGGAATGTGTGGGGATGGGTTCTGCTTTTTCTTTTATCTTTCTCTGCAGACCCTGTCCTACGTGCCAGGGAGCGGATGAGAAGAGTAAAAGGATCCTCTGTGTCTGTCTGTTCCTTTTCTTGGCTCTGTTTTTAGCCGTAATGCTGGTGGCATTGTGCTTCACTGTGACTTCCTGGCCATAAAACCCCTGACCAGTTATAAACCGATTAGTTGACATACCTGGGCTTTGGGGACAAAGAGGTGGTTTAAAAAGGAATGTGAACCATCTGTTTTGCCAGCACCTCCTGTTGACAGATTTATGGATCAACATTAGCATATGTGTCCAGGGTCACACACCTGTGCTTCCTAACAAGGTAACATTATTTAGCAGGGTATGTTTCCATCCTGAGGATTCAGAGCTCTTTGCGAAGGTGGGCATCAAGAATTCCGTTTTACAGTTGAAAAATGAAGGCAAAGGGAGATTTAAGTGACTTACCCTACACCACACAGGGAGTCTGTGGTGTAGTTATTGAATCCAGGTTTCCTCCAGCTGCATAAATATACGTCATTCGCTAGCAGGAAAAGACTTGCACTATAAACATAATAGAGGAGCATTGATTATCATTCTAGGGGAGGTTTAAGTCCTTGTGCTGTTTGAAAACCTGGGCCATCTAGGAAGACACTGGCTATTGTCACAAGAAAGGTTCAGGATGCAATATATTAGGGCTGTAATGATCACTGAAGTCAGTGGAGCGAGTACTCTTGATTTCAGAGCTCCCATCAGATGAGCAGGGTATTCTGGAGTCATGCTCTGTAGCTGTTCTCTGTGTTTCCCAGCATATGCCTGTGTAAAATCACCTCAGTACACTTAAGTCTGTTTGTTAAAGAGTTTCTTGGTAACCAAATCTGTCAAGAAAGGAAGTTGAACAGAAAGTCAGATGTATTACATAGCTATGCCTGTCTGTCTGCTGTGGTGAAGAAGCCCAAAATAAGCAGTTTGGAGGAGTTCGTGAGCTTCTCCAGGCTGGAAGGTAGATGAACATCTGTCCTCTTTCATTTACTTCCTTAGACTTATTCATCAGTATAATCTATGTTGAAGATAAGCTCTTGGGGGACATGGGACAATTGATTTTGCAATCAGCAAAGAGATTAGAGGCTAGCTAGAAGAACAAAGTCAGGTAAATAGCTGAATCTGTAGAGCGAGTTCATTTATCCTTCTGAAGTGGCTTCAAAGTGAATTTAAATATAGCAAAAGGCAGTCATTTCTTGTTTCAGTCCTATTTAATCTCAAAGACTGATGATCTTCTTTAGTTGGAGATGGTTGGACTCTTCTGTTGGAAAGCAACTGCTGAATCCATACGTCTCTTCATACAGTTGCTTTCAATTATAGCATCTCTTATCTGGCAAAAGTCCTTGAAAAATTGTGTCTCACCCTATCGCCTTAAAAAGTAGAAGCCATAATAGTTCCAGAACTCTAATAATAATGTTAATGGAAGATGGCACTTTGCAGGAGTTTTTAAAGATCCATGAAATCCAGGGTGAAAGCATCATGGAAACAGTAATGTTGTCTTGAAACTGGAGTCATCTAAATAAAACTGTCCCCTAAATAGGTCTTATGGCTATCTGCAGGTTTTAATGTATAGTGGATAATTTTATCTGTTAATACTTCTTTTTGCTAGCTACAAGTAATATTAAGCAAGTCCATAGTATTTTAACCTATTATTGCTGTGGGGTTTTTTTTTGTTTGTTTGTTTGTTTTGTTTTGCCTTTTTTCCTTGTTCTACAGACTTTTGTGTGTGTACAGGATATAAACAGATATATATGAGCATGCTTATTTTCCACAGTGCATAGGAATCTCGCAGTCCAAGTAAAATCTAGAGGTTGGTAGCTTTGCATTGTTGAAGGCACATTGCAGTGACTGGCCACTAAAAGGGGATTCTCATTTGCCCACTGCAGCAGAGAAATAAAAGCTACCTGCAAAGACTACGTTTCAGTATTGCCACTACTTGATTTTCATAGGCTGGAGAAAAGAAATACATCAGAAGAATGAAGAAAGGTTTTGTATTTTATCCTGTTGGGAAGCCTGGTCCAGGTGTTGGATTGGGATTAGGGAGATGCAGTTGCATGTTGCAAGCAACCTGGAGCAAAACAGTACCACACTTCTTACTCATATGTCCATCACAAATGCTTTTGTTAAAGTGTCCACCTGCTTTGCACCTTCACTTCCTCAACAGTCTCACAGTTGTGCTCCTATGGTTGGGATATCCTCAAAAACATATCACACAACTGCTCCTTGTACCCATTTGAGGGTCTGGAACAGGGATATACATATACTGGGGATATATTTTTAACTCACAGGCTTCTAATAGTCCTCAATCCTTAGTGACTGGAGATTAAGGGGTTGGGGTTTTTTGTTTATCCTGTCATT